>DWDU01000683.1:0-17468 GCA_018245575.1 Jemadia suekentonmiller | reverse complement strand
TATACGCATATATATATAATCATGTAAATACATTGCTGTCATACCCTTAAACTAGCACCGATGAGATAAATAATCAATATGGCAGTAGGCTCACCTTCTATCCTATAGTGAGACGTAAACGTAACCGGTGATACGTGGGAGTGTACTACACTCCTCTGTATACCTCTTCGAGGATTACATGCTTGATGTTACTCACTATATATACTCGTATAATACATACTAAATTCTGTTCCATTTTTATATACCATTATGAGTTTCGCTCGTTGTTAAGGACCACTAGAGGTGCTTAAAATGACGCTGCCAAAATGACGGAAGTTTCCTCAATTTTGTAGAAGAGTAGTCTGACTCAATTCCTTATTCCTGCGTTGAGGAACGCCTACCGATCCCCGGTCTGTCCCGGCATTGAGTTAAGGTCCACCCACATCTTAATTATCCTTTGATACTGAAGATACAATATGCCTTCCTGCTGCTAAGTAGGGAATTTGACATCATTTGATTTGTTATTTTGTTTGCGAGTAATTAGGGTTGTCACACGTTTGTTCAAATTTCTTACTAACTACTAACCATTTCTTTCTAACCCAGGGCTCCACGTTAAGAGACTAATCCTCGTGTGATTTGGTCTGATATTTTAATTTTAATCAACCCATCGTATGTAATTAATATGCCCGTAAAATTAAAATGTAAAATTTCATTTAATGTTGCAATTTTAGATTACAATATTCATTGTAAAGCTGTTATAACGAAATATCTGAGTTTAAAATTTTATTTATTTAACTGTATTGTTTACACAGGAAAATAACATTTATTTTCTGAGTGTTTTCAAAATACTTGTATTTTCACCAAATCGTCATGATTCGCAAAGCTACAATATTACAATATAAATAAAAAATTCCAAATTAAAACGTTTCATAGAAAATCAATTGATTAATGTACCTGTACAACATACAATAATATTACAACTTTTGTATAGCGGAAATAAAACTATTTTTTTTATGTTTCAACAGCAAAGCATGCACCATAGTGTGGAAAGACCCTACCGCCGATACAGTTTGTCGCGGTGCATTAAATCTTAATTCAAATTGTAACAAAATTGTTGGTTCCGGTGTAGTATTGTTTAATTTAGTACGGCTTTGGGCGCAATCGACAAGGAGACAGTTAATCTATTGTAATAGGACAGTCTTATTTATAGTCATATAAGTTTTCGAATGAAACCCTAGATTCCAGCAATTTGTGGCATAAGACATTGCCATTCTGCCGCACATCATTCTGATTACTGCCCTATTGATACTCGTAATGTTCTAATTCTACCTAGCTATAAGTATTCTAGACCTGTAGTAATCGTTTTAATGATCATTATGTGTTTGCAGCACGAAGGAGAAGCAGACGTAGACTCGCAGGGCAAGCCGGTGGAGCCCCGCGCGCTGCGGTTCGGTTGGGGGGTGCTGCGCCCGGCGTGGCTACAGCGCTTCCGGACTGCTAAATGGGCGCTCTTCTGGCTCTGCTGGGCCGGCGCTATACAAGGTAAGTTGTATTATGGATTCAAAACGTCATGTATGTACGTACATCTAACAAAATAAAGGAGCGTGTACACTTGCTTACGTTAACGAGAATATAAGTACCGTTAAGGTTTGTATCCGGTGTATGGCAATACATTCACTTATCAATACATGGTACGTGTAACACAACGGGTGGGTTACTCCACGTTTCTGCTTACCCTCTCTAGGAAATACAGGCGTAGTGATGTTTTGTAATTATCGTGAGTGTAATGAAAATACGATGTATAAATGTAACAACTTTTACTTGTGGATTGAAATGAAAATGATATGCATGAGTAACTTAAATATGAGCACCTTATTAGAATAATTGCGGATAAATTGTATGCAATAGTATTGTGAGTGCAACTAGCCCGCGACGATCACGCCATCTCTCGCTTCATAGTTACGTTTCATTGCACATCACATTGTAAAGTATTGATTTTTAGGCTTATTTTTAAGAAACAGATAAATTGCCGTTAATAATTCGATGTTCTTTCTTTTTATGATATCCTTATATTTTTATTTTATTGTTTTATTTGAATATTCGATAGCGTCGTCTGTTGTATAATACCTGCAGAGATGTATTGAGAGAGAAAGAGAGAGAGTGTATCACTCATATGTCACATTATAACCGAATTATTGTAAAAACATATGTAGTTCAAACAATAATAATAATGGTAAGTATATAAATTATATATTTTGTGTGTAGCCGTGTAATTGTACCAATGTACCATAGACGATTTGTAATGTAATATAATGTATGCGGATAGTGTGCACACAGCTTTAGTTAATGTACGCACGCACATTCCGTGTCAATGATATATGTGACTTGATTATATTTGACACCTCAGCGAGTTCAATTAAAATCTAATTGACTCTCATTATAAACAAACATTTGTAGTATACAGTAAATGTCTAAATGGAAAGTTTAGACATAGACATTTATATCTGCCTACCCTTTGGGGTATTGTAGGCGTGATGTTATGTTTTTTATTATTTTATTTTCGCAAAGCAGCTATTTCAAACTATGAACATTTACTCATGTAAATGTTCATAGTTTGAAATAGCTCCCATAGCTAGAAGTTAGTTATAACTAAGTCATACTTAGTTATAACTAATTGAAATAGGGATCAATGGAAGCTCATGAAGACATATGTACATTGGCCGGGTAGATCTAAAACTAGCCTTTAACCGGAAAAAACAAGTTTTTTAACATTATAATTGAATATGCAGTTTCGAAAAGGGCACATCTCGCATATTTTGAAAAATACGTTTTTAATTTAAATGTGTTCTAAATGCTTGCCTTTACCTACTATGTTAGAAATATTTTTGTAGTTTTCGATTGTTAATTTGTCCAAACATATAATACCTATAAAGAATTATCTTTTTTAATATTACATTTCTTCAGAATATAATTAGGTTTTTCCGTTTTCTGAAAAGTTTTATAACTCAGACATGTGCCTTTTTCGAAATTGCATATTGACTTTATATTATTATATACGTAACATCACGCTTGTTATCCTTGAAGAGGTGGGCAGAGAAGTGTAATACATACCCATGTTTAACAAGTTTCACCAAACTTTATATTATTATGAATGTTATAAGTGAATGTTACATTGGTTAAGATGTGTTGAGTAAAATAGGCTTATTTGTACAGTTGGCTGCATCAGAGTACGGTTCTTTCAGACGACTGTAGGAACATTGAATGAGAGGACGCATGGAAAAATTACAATTGTTAAAAATTTCGAGGTTTAACGTTTCTTTAATTGTTATTGTTTATTACAACAGTTAAGGAAACATCTATTGGTTTTGATAAAACTATTGTATTTTTCTGAAATATTTGCACAAAAGCAACCTGCTGTACATTTAAATGAGAATGGATATGGCCATAGTCGGCCACGCTAGCTAAGCGTGGATTACAAGACTTCACGTGCCTTAGATTGCATAGATAATAGGACACAAGGCTTGTAGTTTTCCTCGCGATGTTTCCTATCATTGTAGACATTTACGTTAAACGTAACATCACGCCCGCAATCTCCGAAGAGGTTGGCAGAAGAGTGTACACTTCAACTTTTCACCAGTTACGTTTACCTCCCACTATGGAATAGGCGGTGAGCCGACTCCTAGCTACCACTAGGATATGTACTCGTAAGTTAAAAAAAAACAATTGTGCCCGACCCGGGATTTTAACCCAGGACCTCCCGATCGGCATTCGCGCTTGCAATTAGCACAACAAACGGTCAATGAAAGTTGTTGATATTTAAATATTAAAATAGCGCATATTTGAGGCAGTGGTCTGTGATACTGCACAAGAGAAGATATCCTTGTGACTTGTATAGGTCTCGGGCACAACTCGGTTGAAAACAAAGTCACGATTGATAAACACGTTGATCCGACACCTCTTCTTTTAAGTGGTCGTCTTCTCGGACTTGTTTCGCAGCACACAAACCTTGGGTAGATCTTGCAGGTTTATTCTGTAAAATGTTGCAGATAGAATTTCGTGTAGGGAGGTTTATGGTCCAGTACTGAACAGAGTCGGACTGTTGATTATCATGTAGATAGAAGGTTCAGGTCCATACTCTTTCAGAACGCTTCTGCAATGTCATCCTTGTGCAATCTTCTTGTGCACCTTTATTGAGCAATATTTGCCGCTGCTGTAGTAATCTATTGTTAATAACTTGACGAAAAACAACCAAGCGTGAGACAGAAATCAAGTTAAAAAATTGTACTTATAAAAGAAACACGAGTAAAGCCATTGTCGTGACAGTTTTGAGCTACTATATTCCTATGTCTGATTCTTATGTCAGATTGACAGCTTGACGGGTCGTTTATTATTATATTCGTGTACACACCATCAAGCCTACTTTCCATTGCGGTAAGCAGACACGAACAATTACTACCGGCTACTATCCAGGCGACTTATTTGCCCTCTTTCACGTTCGTCAAAATGGTTTCATTGTTCATTCATTTCCAACTACATACAAGCATATATACTGCAACTACTCGTATAATATGTGCGACTCATGATGCCATTACAAAAGCAGTACATATTATGAAATAGAGACACGCGATGAAGCCTTGCACCTGCTGCTTGCGCTCATGTTACTGTGAGAAAATAATTTGTTACATTTATCAATATTAATACTTTTATAATAATTAATAATTTATCAATATTAATACTTAATACTTTTATTTGTTGTTTATTGGGGAGGCTTTTTTATGGCGGAAGATGATTATTTCTATTAGCTGTGGTAGTGTCATCGGTCTGAGACAATCACCCTCACCATACATGTATGTATAAGCTCTGAGAAATCAAAGTATACTAGAGATCAGTACTTACATAAACAATACGTTTCCGCGTATGAAAAACCAATATTACTTTACTTAATAAAGGATTGCTAGTACAATTTATTCTTATTAAATGCGGATACGACGCTTATTAAAGCCGGGATCTCATAAAGGGGCTAACTGAGAAGAGAACGTGGATTCCATTGCTAATATAATCAAATTACAGCATCAGATATTGCGTGAAAGTGTGTCTATATATTGTATAATACAATGGAGTCAGTTTGTAGGGAACCTTACTCAAAGGTACGGTTGGAAAATTGAATATTATCTCTATATAGATATGCGGAGAGAAATGTTTGTTGTCCTTTTAAGTAATAAGGCGCGCACGGAGGGTCTTTTGAAAAATCTACACATATAATTGTCGTTCACAGCTTTGCTATTATACATTGTGTTATTGTATGATTGTTGAAAATAACTTGACATATTTAAAAACATAACATACGTCCACTTAATATGAGTAATAGTGGTCCAGTATTGGTGGAAATTCGACCGTAATAAGTTTTGAGTTTAAACGTTATTGAAGTCCTTAGGGCACTCTGTATACGCAACCATATGAAACATAATACATTGTGAGCTCGAATGGTTACGCCCGGACTCGAATCCCAGTCCCTCGTAGGAGTTTTATCTATTTTATAACATAATATACGATCTATGAGCGTGCGAAAGAGAACAATCCCTAGTATTGTAAAAAAACAAACTAAACCTTCGGGAGGGCCGCTAACAAGATTTGCTGGCCGATTTACTCGCTAAATTAACTCAGACGCTTAAGCTTGTGACTGTTAGCGTGTTCGGACTGAGCCGTCTTATTTAATCTTAACGTAATATCACGCCTGTAATCCCCGAAGACGTAGGCAGAGGTATATAGTACACTCCCACGTTTCATCAGTTACGTTTATTTCCCGCTATGGAATAGGTGGTGAGACTATTGCCTTAGACTGGGTACAAATCTAGATCTTATTAAGTCTTCTAAGACAATTTTTTTCCCAACTCTTACCAAATGTCTTAGGAGACCATTGTACCAATTTAAGTTAGAAATGTGGCACGCCTGCACGCGGCAATAATTAACGTATGTAGAACAATCATGTCAGGTCTTAAAAGATATTTTGCACTCGGTGCTCCCTGTCTACCGCCGTGAGGAAACTGGCGTGATGGAATAATAATATAGTATAGGAATAGTAATATAGATGGAATAATAAAAAAATAATAAGTAAAAAAAAATAGAATATCCTAGTATCGTTTGGTCATAATAATTGTTCACTCTATTGGCACCAATATTAATTTTTAAATGTTTTTTTTAATCACAATGCCTCACATGTTACTCTTACCTTGAATTTTACAAGTTACTCTTACCTTGAATTTTAATTATCTTTTGCTACATCGTAAGCGAGCAACGTCAGTCGCCCTGCGCTCGCAACTTGGCGCTACATCTGACATTGTGGTTGCTATTTCACGAGGAAAAAGGGCTAGAAGCACGACATAATTAAGTCTGAAACTCTATTAATTTTTATGGAAGCTTCCGGACGCCGCGGGAGGGGTATTGTGTGATATTTGTTTTGTGTGTGTGTGTGCGTTAGTGATTTTAATTATTTGTACTGAATTGATCGTGGAGGTTATTGTTTTCATGTGGCTAGTGTCTAATACAAGTGACCGGTTTAGTGGTTAGTGGACCTGACTACTGAACTGGCGGTTGTAGGGTTCGATATCCAGACATCATTAATTTTGGTTAAGGAGCAAGCTTTAGTTAGTACGTAATACAGGATTGTATGAGTCTTACTGTCAGGCGACAGTGTAATTTTGTATTATTAATTAGTATAAATAGGGCCGCTTTTGGATATCCGTAATCCGTACTTTTCGATAAAGATTTTTTACAATTAGCAAAATACATTTTTGGCTTCAATATTTTTTTGATTTCTATACTGCACACAAAATATTTTTTTAATATCATAAACAACGCAGACGAATCCGCGGGTATCAGCTATGGGAAGTATATTCGTTATATTAGCTGCAATATTCAGCGTCCGGCTACAGTTCGAAAATCTACTATTCATATTTTTCGTCGATGCGACAGGAACTCCACGTGAACGATTGCGGGATTAAAGTGTTCGATCGAGCCCCGCCGGGTTTGAGCGTGGATTATATTAATGGATGGCAACTTAAAATCTTCGCATATTCATATTTTACAAGCGTATGCCATAATAATAATATTTTGGAACTACTGATAACAGACGGAGAGATAGATGGTTGATGATTGATTGATCTTCTCCGCCGCGACCTCGCTGCAATCGGCGAGAGCTCATGAAGAAGGATCTCGTATAGGTCCGAAACTAGTCGGGCCATCACTAAAAAACAAACGCGAGTCAAGCCGGCTTGTACATAATAATTTTGTGGTATTATTTTTATAGTTAAATATGTGCATTTTTCCTTTTAATTAATTATGAATTCACAATAAAGTAGGTATATTTTAGAAATTATTTTCGTCTATCATAGCATTACATCATGTTCTAAATGTGTTCAAACGATAGGATAGTGTGTACTTACCTTGCCATTGCAATGTGCATTTACCCTAGCAGCAACAGCCGGGCGTGTTTGAGAGATACAAGCATCTACGCTAAACAGGGCTGCATCTTGTAATTGCCCACGGGACGCGACATCACGGGAACTACAATATATTCCGAGTCGGGAGTATTTAATTTGATTTTCATTTGAAAATGCAATTGGCTGTACCACAACTCGTTATATAAAAAAAATTTGATGAATTTGATTTTGGATGCACAAGTTGTGTAAAATTAAAAACTTGTTTTTATTTGAAATAATACTTTTACGTAAGAACGATAAAACTTTCACATAGAGAATAACATATCATCACGTCTGTGTTTCTTCGAAGGGATAGGCAGAGGCATCGAGTAGACTCCTACGATTCATTAGCTACATTATATGTTCCATACAATATTGTCTGAGTATACTGCTATACATAGGTCCCAAATCTAAACTTCGAACTACCACTGTCAAAACCCAATAATACTTTTGCTCGACCTACTAGAAAATCTAAATTAGGCAAATTTAACAATCGACTTGGGATCTGAACCCAGCACCTCTCGATCAGCATACGCGCTCGCTACCACACATCCAACGAGGCACTTCAAGCCGAAGATCACGAACAAAACAAGCATATAACAACTTTGTGTCTGGTATTTATTTCAATTAATTGAGTGAATTGTTGGTAAGCGAATCTACTCCTTATCGTAGGTAGCAGCCTGTTTTGGTCCATTGATGAATACAGGTTTCATCTAGTGGACATCGTCGCGTCATGAACTTCTAAAGCTATAAATTGATAGAACTATAATACTCGTAGTATCCAAACAAAAAAAAATATTCCATTCCAAACAAAAAAAAATGCTTACCTTTTTCACATATGTTCACTAAGAGGGAAAATGAACAACTAGTGAGATATAAATTCATAAATACACCACATATTAAAAATATTCCGCGCAGCATCCATTTACAAAAGCTCGGGGCGACGGCGCGGGTAACTCAATATTTTTGTGTTTACCACGTTCTGTTACACCAACGTTCCAAGCCCATTAGCTATGTGCGGCCATTGTGAATGTGCGCCGTGGATGTATTGTTCACTGGAACGGGCATATATTTGTTTATTATTTATTTATTTCGCAGCGGACTGTGGAATCTCCTTATTCTTATTTACAAATTATCATCTGCCTACCCTGTAAGAACCTAGCGTAAAGATATATGTATGGAAAGATTTGTGTATGGAAACATATATGTATGTACATGTATGGACTTTTAATTAAGTTTTAAAATTAAAATTATTACATATTAGTTAAATGATTCATTATCACTGTAATAGATATATTACAGTCAACTTAAATGTTACGTTATCGTCATGATCAATGCTTTTGTCATTTCGTGATGGCCACGGGTCTTCTCCCAGAAGAGGAGTGTTAAATCCATAAGCCTGGCGCGCTCGTCAAGTGAGGCTAAGCAGACTCCATTCGCCTTATGGTGAAATGTAAGGTTTGCAATTTCTTTCTATCGTTAACGTAAGCGATTATAACATTTTTATTTTAGTTTAAACAAAATGCTTTCGAGAGCACGTCATGTTATGGTAACCAGTGAGTTGATAAACAATATGTGAGAATTTATAAATACGTACCCATGTAAAATAGATTATTATACATCTGGAAATAGAACAACTATTCGTCCACGTCTTACAAATAAACACCTACTTGGACCTGCAGGTAAACTATTTAAAGTCACACTGTTCTTATAAGACACGGGGATCTCATTGGTGTGAGTACTAGAGTCCCTATGGTCTTTATGTGCCCAAACCCAAACTCATAAGACTATATTGTACTAATTTGAAGCACTTCGTGCTTTTGTGCCTACTAAATTTTGCGCGTACTTACTTTTGTGCGTACTTGCTTTGGCGCGTACTTTTGTGCGTTAGTTACTTAAAACGAAATAAATATATATTTTGCCAGTTGTCGCATCCAGTACAGCGGTATCTGTGTAGAAGTTTCGCCATAAATCTGCGTTAAGTTCCTGGCAGGAATTATGGTTTCCAACAGGTGTAAGCGACTCGCGTTCTCCAATGTTTTTGTATTGGACCTTTATTTTACAGACGACATTAGTAATATATATGTACCTATATAGATGTATTGGTATAAATTTATTATAAGGTACAATAAATACATTTAACGAACATCAATATCGTATTGGTGTCAATGTTGAAAAAAAAATTGTGATAAGCATATTTAATTATATTGGTGATGCTTTCACGGCATACTGAGAGGAGAGCCCGTGCCCAACAGTAGAACGTTAAAATTGTTAACGACATCGATGATGACGATGATGATGAAACGTCAAAACGCACTGAATCTATTTTTCGAAACAACGACAGATTATTATTATCTTATCCTCACCCCGGTCCCTTACAGGGTAGGCAGAGAGCACTCAGCACCATCGTAGGCGCTAAGAGAAGTTGTGCTGTGCGGTCACCAACGAGCGTGGGCATAATCCCTCAGGGGAGGCCTATGTCCAGCAGTGGACTGCAATACGCTAACGATGACTCCGCGCCAAATATCTTCACTGAACGAGGTGCTTTGTAATCAAAAGATCCCGTCATAAAGAAATTGCCTCAGCACACTCTGTTAGGAACGATATGGACCGAAAACCAAGCAATAATGCAAAAATTAAATTCGTCGCTCGCCCTACAAATCATGGGTTTATAAATTTAAACGCCCCTGCGCTGCCGTTAGCGATAGCTAGCTAAGGGCTGACGTCCACTGGGTTGATCGAAATGTGATAAAATATATCAATGCTAATTAACTTCAGATATGGGTTAACACACGGTAAGATATCTAAATATGCATTAGAAGTAATTGAAATTTTTGTCGAATGAGCAAATTTTTTATAATATTCTGGCTTCAAATAAAAATTAAAATAAATTTCGGAGCGTCGTGATAAAATTGAAATGTTGCGATGTACTTAAATTTAAAAAAAATTGAGTTATAGGTGTCTCTACCTGACTTTTCTGTATTGTTTTAACATTTAAGTCCACAAAGAGAATCAGAAAGTCAAAAGGAAGACGTCATCTGATCATCAAGATTTATTACAACAGTATCTGTAATACGCAGGCTTATTCTAAAATATTACGTGAAATTTTACCATTAAAGTTATGAATAAAAGTGTCCTAGCGGAGTAACAATACATTTCGCCAAACTCTGCCGGGATACAGGGCGTCGTAAGAGGCGTCTAAGCTCGGTATTGGCAGCGCGGTATGTCCTGCCTGGGCACAGCTAAATGCCCTCGCCGCCTATGCGCTGCATCATAGGCGGTGCTAGAAGCTGTGCTGTGCGATCCCCAACCCGCGAGCCCAGCGTGGGGATTTCGGCCATAATCCTCTAGGGATCCCTATGCCCGACAGCGACCTGCAATAGGCTGTAATTATGACGATTAAACGTTATTATAGGATATTTTGTCCAATTTTCGCTCGACTTTTTCTCTTTTGGTTAATTACACCTGAAATATATACATCAAGGTCATTGTATCTGCTAATGAGATTTTGATGTATGTTAAAGTTACGTGATAACCTTATGATGGATTGAACGTTGTAAATATAAATTTAACTTAGGCAATGTGTGTTATATAAATTGTATCTCAACAACAACTCTTGTCGCTCTGTAATGTTACATTTTAGTAATAAAAACTACAAGAACCAACTAGTATTGAAAGACACGAAATAATTATTCTTATGCATATGTTATCTGACTTTACATAATTTAATAAACGTTTAAAAATTCAACGAAAAGTTAAACATTACAATGTAAAATGCTTACAAGTCGTATTGTGCGTTCATTGGCATTATTATAAATTATACAACGACCACATTTTATTGTATGTATGTAACCTTTGTCTGTATAGAAAATGAATATTTTTTTAAATAGTTCCCGTAAGTGGATTGCAGCCCTAACCATTGTTTATGGCCGGGACTCGGGAATTTACATTTATTGCGCGAGCTTATAATGAGTTGGGTATTATGGGACATACGCCTTTTGATATTGGTACAATATTTAAATTTACTAAGAATGGATATTCAATTTTCCTATGTCATCTTGTTTATGACGTGCTACATTTATCTTAAAAAGTCATGTAATTTTTTAATAGGCTCATCTCTTATTCCATGTGGGAGTACTACAATCTTCTGCCAACCCTTTGGGGAATAACATATACGCGTATATCCCTTTTTTAGGTTAAATATCACTTGCGTAATAATGAAGGAAAGCATGAGGAAACGTACCACATGTTATCCATATTGTTTTCTAAGGCGTCTGATTGCTGAAATTTCGGGTTTGGTTAGCGTGGTAGACTATGGCCTTAGCCGTTTTCATTCTGAAAGAACCGTGTTGATGATTCTATTGTGATATACAATATAATAATTTGTTACGTTATTGTTACGTTATTTTGAAATTGATTCCATTGTTTTTTTTTTATACGGAGTCTAAATTTAATCTTTAAGTAATAATTAGGCGTTAGAACAAAAAACACAAATTAAAATTACCCGAAGGAGGTACTTCAAGCGAACGGCTTGCGCACTTTTAATGCCTAGTTGTCAAGAAATTCATTCGCCATGTACACTTCCGAGTGTGGTACAGCCTTAACAAGTGCTTAGTTTAGTAACTACTTGTACGTTTGAATGTAAAGTGGACTATGCACCAACCTTTTCTCAAAACACTCACTCCAAACACACAACCACGTGGATGTATAATCAAATGTCTTGACTCACAAATGCACTGTGAAACCAACTTACGGCGCAGATACTGAAGGGGTGAATTTCGCATGCACGAATTTATTCAAAACGTCGACGTCAACTAAGAAAAGAATTTGGTATTCAGTCTCATAAAGAATGAAAAGTGGCAGCCAAACGTTTACTCGAAAATATTAAAGTTTCAAGGACCTCCGCAGTCTTGGCGCTAAATGGGAAACTTGACTACACAAATTTAATATCTCCCACTCAAATAGTTGGCATTAATAAGTGGAGAATCAAATTTTTTTCATACAAAGTTCGTCTAATAAAATCGTCTAATAAAAATATGCCATAATGTAAACAGTTCATAACAAGATTTTTGACCGATATAATAATTCAAAACAAATAACCAATTCAATATTAATCAACACAATAACCAATACTGATAGTTTTAATACTTTTCGGGTAGATTTTTTTTTAATGATAACAATTGTCCAGAAGCTACAAAATGATTTTGCAATATCTTTTTAAAATTATGCTTTTTTTAAACACCACAGGCGTTTATATATTAAAACAATTAATTCACGGTGTCGCCATATCAATTATTGCCGTCGCCCCGGAAGTCTCGGATCCAACATGGCGGCTTCCGGCCCGGGACAAGTGAAGTGCAATAAATGTCGTTTATTAACTCTGCTCTTTGATCTCCGTTTATAATTATGGGGGCTTACGGAATCAGTTGAGCGCACTCACCCGCACTCACACTTAATTTGTTCTTTAATATAATTATATGAGATTATTGATACTTTGAAATTCGAATAGGTGTATATGAAAGTGTTGGCTAAATATGTGTGTAATCAAATACCTACTGTATTATTATTATTACATCATCTGACCTGACGTTATTCTACATTCTACATTGACTACTTATTTTGTACTTGCACGCATTTATATAGTGAATATGAGTATCACGTACAACCACTTGTGAGTACGAACATTTCTTAGTACATTGCCGAGAGTTGACTAAATCTTTCGTCTATGTATCAGTAAAACGAGACGGCGTGTAATAAATAAGGATAGCTCGCAATTGGACCTCCCCTCTTAAACTTCAGAGACAGAGAAGTTGGAGAGGTATTTATTTCTCGTTTAAAAAGTAGGAAATAGCTATAAAGATGTCCAAAGTTTAATAAGGCGCACCTGTTGTACGGCTGGCTGGGGCTCTAGTGGGCTTTACGATCATACGCTTTTATATTTTGTTTTGCAATGTTTGTAACTCGAATTATTATGTAAAGTTATATGAACATGTTTTGTTTTTTAATGGAATGTTTGTTTTATATATTGAGTCTGTTTATCGTTATATCAGTCGCTACTTGTCTTACGTTTAATGGTTAGTGAATCTGACTGCTGCGCCGGGTCGTGGGTTCGATTTGTGTCCAGGACAAATATCTGTCAGATGAACAATAAATTAACAGTGATTATAATTAAAAAAAATATAATTGTCAGCATGATCGGTGCTTTTATCCTCCTACTGTTGGACATAGGTCTATTACTTTCAGAGTGAGGATTGAGGCCATCGTCTGCCACGCTTGCAAGAGAGGGTTCGCGGACTTTGTACGTTTTAGCAAAATATGTACCACTCTAAACACCGTTAAGTGAAACTCATAATTTATCCATAATAAAATGTGCGCGCCGAAATATGAACCCAGGACACCGTCAGTGAGAGGCCGAATCAAAATCCACTAGTCTATCGTAGGATAAAAAAGAGACAGTATGGCTTTACATGTCAAAACGAGAGCATCTTCCGCGAAAAATGAATTTATAATCCGCTCAACGCGAAGACACTTAATCCGAGGCGAGGTTTAATAATTCAGACGTTAATCAAAACTTGGCGTGTCAATTTACACACGTTAATGAATTTCTCACCTCTGTGCAAATTAATTGAAAAAGTTCCCGTCGCTGGGGCACGCGTCCCGCCGCTGGGCCAGTGTGGGATTACGACAGGTTTTAAAATTTTTAATTAACTCGCAAAAGTGTCGAATGTTTTGTGACACGAACATGATTTTTTGGCGCCAACTTGTCGGTAATAAAACAAATGGACAATCACCGCTCCCTCCCTCCCATCCCCCCCCATCACCCCCCACCTTGCGATTTTTCTCGAAAGTTCTCGATGGCTATTTGATCCCAAATTGGACAGTGGCGGTTCCATTGTAAATAACTGGCGGATACACATACAGACGTACATGGGTAAATATACCTACACTTACATTAATATTTTTATTACAAGCAACAAATACTTATGCTCGAACACAGATATTTTTCTCGTTACAGAGTCTCACCCATGACTCTGCGCTCAGCAATAAGTCTCAACCACTTCTGAAGCTACGATTCAATCCGGAGTACAAATAAAATTAAAATCTGTACAAGTCATTTAATGTCTATCGAATTAACTCGCCGACTTTATCCCCCTGTTTGGTTACTCGATGGAAATTGACTATTAACTCGGTCCGATTCGCAGTGTAACTACAAGTGCACAGTCGCAAGTGAGACCTGAGCTAAGCGGTCTAACGAACCGTGTAAAAGTGAATTCTGTACAGGCTACTAAATAAACAGAGGCAAACTTTTTATAACCTCGCATTACCGATTTTAATACTTTTTAAAAATACTGTTATAATCCTATGTTGTACACTTTGCGTATATCGTCACTCCACCTAGCCGGAAGGCGTCCCACGCTGCGTTGGCAGCGGTCGGATGCAAAGAGCTGAATCCTATGTCTGAGGCCTATGTCCATCACTGGGCGGGAATATGCTAATGATGATGATGATGATGATGGTGATGGTGATGTTGAACACACTGATATTCTAATTATTGCCATGTATTGTTAACATATACACACACATAAATTGAGTATATTTAACGCGGCAATACATATGTGACTCCGTTTATTATTAGATGTGTTCATTTAAGACTGAATGTTGACCGTCATTTTGGTAGACTACTAAAGAATTTAGTCTTAAATAGAGCTCAAAAACGTGCAGTAGGATTGTGCTACATTTCATGTTTACTTCTAAGTTTACATTGTTGACGAGTATAGTGGCGCTAGTGAGACGAGCCGCTTAGCAACGAACTAACGAACCGTAACATGATGGCTTCTAGTTAGCGAGCAAATACACCAGACAAATGAGACTGCCAATCAGTCAGTACGACTTCCGACTGTTGATTGAGTTGTGTTTAGTAAATTTCAACTACAGGCATCAATGTTTTCCTCATTCCACTGAGTTTATCACTGTGTTAAGATGTTTTATTCCTCGTCGATTTACTATACAGCGTTTGGTGTTCCAAATAGTCTTCAAATCGATACTAGATAATTTTTTGGTATGTTTCTAGTTCATGTCTTGATCCCCTTTTTTTCGTTGACGTTCGTTTTTCAAAATTAGACTGGTTAATAAAATAATACATGACCTCCTGTATGCATGTATTGTGAAAAACCAATACTAACTTAGCATAAAGAAGAGACATAAAAATATTGCGTTTGTGTATACACTAGTCAAAATAATAATATTTTGTTACTACCGCGAATTTTTATAATAATTCTTCTGTGTACACCTAGTCTGTGGTTAAGAACGCGTGGAAATTGAAGCGGGCAGAATGAGAATGTAAATAAGACTTTTATTTATTTTGTTATTTTTATGTCGCAAGCAAAACATTAACGACTCCCGGTTCCCAGTCCCTGAGTCTAGCATAGCTTTATTAAGCGCTCAGTTATAGAAAAACATTTAAGTATGGCACTCTTTATAATAGCCTGATGCAAATTTGATTCTTGCGATGTATTCATAATTTAACTCAACATTATGAAAATTATTTTAGTAGATGGGAGTGTACGTGGGAGAGAACCACACTCCTCTGTCTGCCTCTTCGATGATTGCAGGCGTGATATTACGTTTCATATTAGTGTGTGGATTTTTTAATGTCTTGCATATACCTAATTTCTGGATTTTGTATTGGAAATTATTTTCGTGTTGTGCAGGATAAACAATTATACATATATTTTTAGTATGAACGTGATTATTGTTGTAATAAATAATGATTTTCAATTTTAAGAATGATGTATATGAGTGCATATTTTAAAGCACATCTTGATAACTCGAGATTACAACTTTCGGCTCAAGGGTTTAATTGAGCTGATCAAATAAATTACAATAAGTCAAATTTTGATATCGATATCATCACATCGCTATCACATGATAGCGAATCTTAACACAAAATATTCAGTACCTATTTTATAACAAAACAAAGCAAAAAATACATTTTCGTTTTAAAAACCATCAACCTTCGTATCGTTCCACTGCTATTCAGGAATCGCGGTTCAGACATGACGGGTTAGGGTCATAGTGCGCCACGCTGCCTGTATACAGGTTGGCAGACTTCACACACCATAGAGAACACTATGGAGAGTCGTAAGGTGTGAAAGTTTCACTATATGTTTTCCTTCACCGTTCAAGTAACTGATATTTAATCTCAAAACATTTATATTTATATTATTGAACATGAAATTTAATAAAATCCCAGCGCGTGGTAACAAATTCAACGTTAATGACGCGAAGTTGTCCAGTCTACGGAAAGTTATTAGCGTCGGACATATGCTTGGGACATCGAAACTACCAACATATATTAATCATAGAGTTTTAAGACAGACATAAAAGAATACTAACTAAGTGTTATTAACAAGTTACACTACGTTGACTAACTGACATTAACAGTGATTTACCTAAGTCCCTATTCCATAGGACACAATAATATAAATTAACCGATGAAACTGAGTGACTACTACACTCCTCTGCCAATCCCCTCGGGGAATACGAAGGCGATGATATATGAGAGACATTAACTGAGAACACAGGCCAAGTTACATTCAGTTTGGCGGAGTTCTATTGCTAGTACCGCATACTTATGGAGGTATTGCACTAACGTACGACGCGCACCTGTACATCTACTCATGGCACACGGGACAAACTTCAGGCGCGACTCATCGACTGAACTAGACTGAACTAAAGTTCGCTGTTGTGTCTCTACGTCACAAACACTCTCTCGGTGTGGATATGTACAACCCTAGCGATAACTTGAGATCTGCGTGCCGTGTAATGTAGTCCTTTCGACGAACAGATATCGCCCTTTTAATTTATAAGTTATACTGTTGTTAACGATGACTGAATCGTTGGTCGTGTTGGTCGCAAGTGCGACTGCCGATCGAGAGGTCCTGGGTTGAAATGCAGGGTCGGACGCTATTGAATTTTCTAAGTTAAATTTTGTAATAGTGGTTCGGAATC
>DWDU01000682.1:0-17473 GCA_018245575.1 Jemadia suekentonmiller | reverse complement strand
ACTGGTGAAACGTGGGAGTGTTCTACACTTCTCTGCCTACCTCTTCGGGGATTACAGGCGTGATGTTACGTTTACGTTTTTTACCTATTTCATAGTGGGACGTAAACATAACTGGTGAAACGTGGGATTGTATTACATTTCTCTGCCTACATCTTCGGGGATCTGCTGGCGTGATGTTACATATATACATAAATATGTATTTGATCGTATGGACGGCCTACCGAGACACGGCCGCCGACGGATAGCGACTAGGCAATTCGAGAAAGTGTGCTCTTCGTTCCCCAACAGGAATGCCCATTATTGGGATTATGAGCAAGAAGCTCTCAGGGGAGGCCTATGTCTGGCAGGGGATTTAGACAGGCTCAAAACGATAATTCACAATTTTAATCTCCATATTGATTTAATTTATACAAATTAAACAAATATACATTTCATAATAAAGTCAAAAGTCAAAAGTCACTGAAATCGGCGGGCGTGTATGTAGAGAATGATAAATGTAAAAGAAGCCCGTCCGGTCCGTGATGGACCTGGCGTGATGATATTATAATACCAATATGTTTTTCGAAACCATGTCACAAAGAAATGATCACGGTAGATTACCGCGTTTAGTTGAATTACGTTAAAGTTTGTTCATAAATCTTGATGGTCGTGGCGCGGCCGGGCCGCCAGTAGACGCACGCTCTGAGTTCGTAACAGTACAGTATCGAAGTTATTTCGATTTCCTTCGCACCACTCGAATGTGAATGGAATGCTCCCCACCTCTTTGATCCCGTTAGAATCATTCCTTTGTGATTTTCTGTTATCGCATAAGTGGAAAGTAATTTTATTTTTATGGCAAGTCGGAGTTGAATGGTGCTTTTGAGGGCTTATCGTTAGCGAACGGGCATAAGATTCTCAAGATAAAATAGGATAGGAGTTACACAATGGGCAATGATATCCGAAAAGGTCCCAATACATTCTTTTTCAACACGATAACGAACAGGTGATTAGACATGTTCTAGAAAAGTAGATTACAAATATCGTTACTGATGTAGAAGCCATTTAATACTGAAGATCATAGCAGTAGGTCTTCAAAAAGAAATATTTAAATTGACTGTCCTACAAGAGCTAAGGATCGGAGTCACAAAGTCGTTTATCTTAATCAGGATTCCATCATTGAAGCTAGGAACTTTGATCATTTATTCACTTCGCGTATCTGCACTTCTAATTTCACTACAAGTGTTCTTCTTCCCGTGTTTTCAAACATGCAACAACTTCACATTAAATATATCATGTGACTTATATCATAATTCACACTGAATAGGATTTCCTAAAACGTGTACTGTAAGTATTGAATAAACTCTCAAGATCCCCAGCTCCCACATGAAAATATCAGTTGTCGGTTTCACATGCATAAAATATTGAGGGTTTGGTACCCGGCGTTTTTCGATGTTTTCCGAATTGGACTTTATGGCTTAGGTAAATATCATTTGAATCCCTGACTCTGTATTAAAACGGTTACTAATTTACAAAATGTCCTACAAAAAGGGAAATCCAAGGCGAGACTCAATCACAGTATTAACGAAAATGGATTGCCATACACTGGGCACTATTCCATACTTCGAGCCATTATCACAAATTCCCCGTTAGAAAAATCCAATAGTGGCAGGCCCAGAATTTGACTCCAGGACCTCTAGATCGAGAGCCGCGCTTGTAACCAACATGAATAACGAGGCCGTAAAAATATAGAATGCGTGCGAGAATAAAGGCGTAAATATGCGTTAACCGGAAATGAGATAAATCACATCTATTCTACAATTGTACATTGTTATCCTTGCCTCAGGGCAGCCAGACTACGTAAAGAATGGCGTTGTAATAAGACCATAAAAAAGAAGCTGTGACACCTGAAGATTACGCAACGTTTCATAATATAAATCAAAGATCTCGCAGAATATAAATCAGCGATGATGTATCATCGCGCGCTGTCTGCATTCCGCTAAATATTTCGGGAAAATTCAAGTGCGGTGGGGAAGATACGAACATTATGTTTCGTGTGCTGTTACGAAAAATGATTTAAGTGTTTAGGTGACTAGCGGGTTGTCTGTTCCGTACCGACGACCCTGGTGCTGAGGGCGCGGGTGGAGAGCTCGCGTTACAGCGGTGATTTAGCGACGAGAATCGCCCATTTGTCTGAACACCGGCTAATGCCCTCTTGATTTATGTCTTCCGCACTTCTTCACCGACTTAGTGAGTGTTGCCACCCATAATAATTGTGTTGGATAACATGTATGTAAAAGAAATAGTAATTGCTCCAACATATCAAATATACTTGACCAAACAGATTAGATATTGGCTGATGGGAAATCGGAAGATTTCGTAATCGAAATGCATCTGAGAAGAAAGTCATAAATGTACAAGAAGCATGTCAGGTTTATAAGGATAGATATATTTGGTGCTCCGTGCTCTTTGCCTTACCTGTAACTGACCGGGAGTGATAATAAGTTTATAAAATTGAACATGCTCCTGTTTCGATCTGAATGACGTGATGAGTAAAATGCACTGACTCGTGAAACGAAACGACTGTCTCGTTGGTCAAGTGGTATAAACTCGTCTACTGATCGAGAGATCATGAGTTCAAAACTCCGGTCGGTTACTATATGGGATTCTTCTAATTTAGATTTTCTTGTACAATTTTCTAGTATATACATATCTTAACGCTAGGTCCCTTGCGGGGTAAGTAGAGAGCATTTTTCTAATATTGGCAATAATCTAGTATTGTATTTTTCTAGTAGTATTGGATTTATTACCGATGCACGACAATAAGCACAACTCCTATTTCACAGCGGGACGTAAGATAACTAGTGAAACGTAGGAGTGTAATACACTGTTTTGTCAACCTTCTTGGGGGATTATGGCGTGATGTTACGTTATATTACTTTACGTAGATATATGTGTATTTAATATTTTTGAAAGAAGTATAAAATGAAGATAAAGTTTATTCATAGAAGTGCCATATAATTATATTGTATTGTATAAATAGTTACGAGCAGATTATACCATTTATTCTCATCTCTCAAGTTACCTATTAATAATCAAATTAATCCTTGCTGTCCAAAGTAGTACAGAGAAAATAGCGTAGTTCTACAAATATATGGCGGTAGAAATTCTACAATTTATCTTTAGAAAAACCAAGAATGAGTGCTGAAAGTTAATCCCAAGTTAGCTTCCGCAACATCTAGATCCGGGAATCCCTGGAAAGCTCGCAACCGCATTACTCGAAGTACAAAGTGAAAACGTGTCATTGTTTCACCGGAACATTCTAACAAAATGGCATCGAATAGCTTTTTCTTTGGCGCAGTAGGCGTCTCGCTAGCAGACAGTCCGAGAGTAACTTTTGCATTAAGCCTCGAGTCTCCTGGATGCAATAGTTTTTCTTTTGTAAGAATATATTTTAATACTAAGGTCTTGCATATACTGAAAGTGTGGAATATGACGAATATAAAGTATAATAAAGTAAATGTCGTCTTTAATTTACCCTTTATTATTCCTCCGTCGGTCACGGATCTGCTCTCAGAATGAGATGCTTTTAGGGCAAACGCCAGCAAGACTGGTGAGGCGAGGGCTGGCAGACTTAATGTATCTTAGTGAACATTACGGAGAAAGTCGTGCGGTCTCCTTTCGTGGGGGAACAGTTCATTATCTCGTTTGAAGTTTCTAGTTAAAAATAAATATTAAGTTTGTTTTCTCTTATTGTGAAATCACTTTTAGAAAAATGTTTAGAATCATGTAAAATGTTATTTTGTATAATATTTTATTTGTACAGTTTAGCTACTCATCATTAGAATTCAATGTGGAAAAGGCCTTATCGCGTTTTGGAGTAGTTTCGTCGAAACAAAAGCGACTCCGGCTGTGAAACTTTGTAATTAGGCCGTTATTAACAAGTTTTCTAATAAACCTTGACGGAGTACGTTCTAAATTGTGCTAAACTCTAATATTGTACGACAATATTATATCTAATAAAATATTTCTTAAAGCCGACTGCTTTAATTATTATTTTCAAATTAATTCATATATTACACTGATGGTAATTTTCTGTCATGTTCCACGATGCTAAGTAATTTAACATTCTTTATTTCCGTTGATAACGGCAAACAGCGAATTAGTCTGGTTCCCCGGCTCCGCGCAGCGACACGGATGATACGCCCAGCGACACGGACGAAACGCCATCAATCACTCGCCACAATTAATGGGGCATTTGCATTGCAAATCCAGTAAATGTCGCTGCGATAGTAATCTTTCAATTATATTATCAATCCATTCATTTGTCACCCGATACGATGTGTACTGGCCTTATAGTTCCCACTGCTCGAAGTGGCTGCGTACTCGCTGGACGATCTGTCATAGTTACTCAACTTAGGCATCAGCTATTACAATTTTTAGTGCTAAACTAAATAGTACACAAAGCGTCGTTACACATTTAAAAAAATATGTAATTGTCAACACACATGTAAGTCAGGTTAACTTACGTTAAATTTTAAATTGTATAATTCAATTTAGTTTAATGCTATTTTATTATATGGTAGGTGGTAATACATAACTGCTGAATCGTGGCGGAGCGCTACATTTGTCTGCTTATCGCTTCGGAGAAATAAAGGCGTGATGGTAGGCTATAAAAAGTAGTGACGAAATGTTTTAATAATCAAGCAACAGTCAACACCGGGGCCAATGTGTATAACTAGCACGGCAGGGCTGTAAGGATAAGGGTATTTAGCACTCTGCGGTCTCTGCCTATGCGTTAAAGAGCTGACGTGATTATATAATAACATTTTGTACTACTAATTTAATAAATAAAAAAATCAGGAACAAAAAAATTCCCTACATCGATTGAAATAGTAGAATAGAGTAAGTTACGAGGAATCACTAGTTAGAGACGGTTAAGTATTTGGGAAAGTGATTGAGTTTCAGTATTATTTTAAAATCTTTAAGCAACTCGAATTCAAATGCCTGTGTACTTAACGAGCAATAAATCCGTATTTGAGGATTCCAGTTTCCACATTCTGAGCCTGAGCCGTCAAAAACTTTTACGCGAAACCTTTCAGATGAGACACTAGCGAGATCCGAGAGCTATGATACGTTTTACTTCTGTCGAAACCCTCACCGCCTTACCAAAATATCTTTAGAAGTTTTCACATAAAATAAAAACTGAGATTAGAAATGTACAAATTTATGTACAACGAGAAGCAAAGAAAAAAGTAAAGGGTTATTGTGTCACACGAGAGTTTTTCATAAATATTAATAATATATTTAAAAAATCTTTTCTTATGTCGTATTACTATGGCAATTTTGCAAGGGATCAAAGAAGCTGCATCGAAGTTTTGCTAATGAAAACAAAACTGAGTTTTCTTTAGAACCTCATTCCGTGTCTAGTATTTATAAAGTAACGTATTTTATCACCTTATTAAGCCTTCAAACATCGTTCACGGGATGGATAGGGTAAGCAAGGGTTGTTTCTAGTCAAATGCAATGTGATTGTACAGTGGACCACAGCATTCTGTACAAATACAGTATAATCAGATATTTAGAGAAGAAAAGAACCGAGATCCGCAATGTGGTTTCATTTATTTTCATAATAATCTGGAAGGAAAATTTCTGAAGATAATGCTAAGGGCACAAAATATTTCCACTGGTTCTTATTTATGAATGACTACGAAATGTAAATATTTGTAGAAATATTTTTTCTTTCAGTCTAACGACAAAATGTCTCATATGACTGACTACAGCCTTAACCCAGTTTATTTTATGGCAATACCCGCATCCGTCCGTGAAATGATAGAAGAGATGATGACGATGACGAAAAGCGTCTGTCTAATGAGTGCCGGCCGCCGATGTGAACGTGAACAGAACAATTTTAGTGAGCGAGAGAAATGGACACGCGGCTATTTACTGCTAGTAAAAAGAAAGGCAGCGGACGCCCGCTGTGATATAGAGTAGCGAAATATTAATATTTCCGACGCTTGCTGTGAAAATTATATTGAAACGATAAAGCTGCTGTATTGCATGTTGTTTTTCCTTTGGAAATTTCCACACGGGCCATTTTATCACAAAGTAGGCCAGAAGAGATCGAGTGTTATGTTAACCAGACGCTGATACGCATGTACACACTTATACCCTTTATACAGTTACTCATTTACGAGTAGATACTCTTGCGTCACATAATCACATCAGACATACTTTTTGATGCTCGTATTTTTACCGCACAAATTCTGCTATCACTACCTGTTTGTCGTACAGCACATTCAATAGTGATGAATCCGCCGCTCCTCTGTGCACAGTCAGCTGTGACTTTTTGTATAATATGTTGCGGTTACCCATAAAGGAGTGTAAGGCTCCTTTCACTTTCTGACCAGTTAACAGTCGCCTTTCAATATCGCCCTCATGCTTGTCATCCCTTTTAAATAAAAATCCCAAACACATAATAGAAATCATATATTTGGTTCCCTCTTTCCTTAACGGTGCATGCTTGTTAATAATAACTCTTTCTGATATGATGCGGACAAGTATTATTTTAATATCGGACAGCCAGTACCGCTGATGCTAAACTTTATAAATATTATTTATCATTCAGGGAATAACCTTTAAAATATAAGTTAATCGTCTCCTTCCGAGGTTATTTCGAGATATACAAAGGGCTTTCAATTTAAGGGCTTCTTAAAATCACTGGGATTACACAGGATTTAATGGATAACAAGTTTAGAAGATTTGCTAAGGACCAAAAAATTGTGCAAACGACGTTTTCTTGGGACAAATTTTGCGGTCTTCGTTTAAGTATATAATGGTGGCGGCTTTTGTGCGATATTTATATTACCCACGTTGCACCAGTACGGAACTAACTACAAATACTATTGTAATACTATACTGATTACTATTATAATACAAGCATTGCGTGAGCAAACACTTGAGAATTGTAATATAAATATCAATTACATAATGAAAAATATACAAATTAATAGTTTTACCCAGTAGTGCTAAAGAACCGCATTCGTAAATTGGTAAATATTATATTGTGGTTTTTTGTATATAATTTCAAATTCGGTTTTCTTGGGAGTAAAATGCCGCGGTAATTTTTCAAAGGTCTTCTTCGAAGTTTTTGTTTGTGTTATCTTCATTACTCGGTATTAGGGCAATGACTCGGCTTGATGAGTGCTAGGTATTTTTATTTCATTCTGCGAAGGATTACGGTCAGGAAATACAAGAACAATGGTTACCTAAAAGTAATTACTGCCATGAAAGTATTCTGTGTGCTATTTTTGGGTCAGTTTTAAAAATGTGACTAATTGTTCGCTGCACTGAAAACGGTCTTTAAAATTCTGCTCTAAGCAATTCGAGGAAGAACGAACATGCGAAATAAAAGAATTGAAAATGTAATTAAAAGTGGGCATACAGTAGGTATATAGTTTTTATATAACGGCGAACAGTTTTTATTAAGTCGTAGCGGTGCGCGAACGTCAGCAAATCCATGTATATGTTTTAAATCAAAAAATATGATGTGTAATTCACTCACAACAACAATTTTTAGAATTCTGCAGCAGTGATCGCCCAGTGGTTTAGAATTCAGATCCCATTCCGAGGATCTTTGGCACAAACTGTCGAGCGCACCTTTTCATTAAACAATTGCTTTTGAAGATTAAATATTACTTGCTGTAAATGGTGAAGGAAAACATCGTAAGAAAACTTGAACACTTAACAGTTTTCCATTTTTAATTTTTTTTAGCAGCATGTGAGGCTGCTGGACTATGGTTTTAAACCTTCAAATTGAGAGAGTAAGGCCACGATCATCACTGGAAAATTAAACGGCTCGACGAGAATGAGGACGACGTGCAGTCCATATACATTTTCAATGAATAAATCTATTTTAACTTGAACTTGAATTTGACATGTTCTAAGTCGACCGTCTCCCATGTCTGCTTGTCCACATCGTCTACTGAGCATTTTCACTCGTACTCGAAGACGTAATTTGATTAACCGTTGAAATGCTTTCATATAAATACATCATTTTCTAAAAACGCCAAATTTTTTAAGGCTCTCAGCTTATAAATCATTGTTTCCGAACTTGCAGAAACATTATTCATTAAAATTTATAAACATTTTTCAAAACGGGTATATTTTCATCGTCGTGAACATCATCTTAAATTCACTGTTAGACATAGGCATTCCCTGAGGGCTCATGCCGTTGTGCCCGTAGTTCCCAAGCTAGACATCATTTTATGGATGTATAAATAAATGAATAGACGAACCGTCTCCAACTATGATTAAATGAAAGTGAATACAGTAGACGTGGGTACAATAACCTGCAATGAGTATTTCTAAATTTTCATGTGCGACACAAACTGAGAACAGATAAGAAGCTTGTATCTTAACTTTATTAGTGATCATTTATTATTTGCTTTGTAAAATTTCCATTTCCTGTCTTACAGCAACTATACTTAGTAGAATGTTAGTACTATATCAATACATAAAAAATAATAAGATGTACTACATAACACTTAAAAAAAAACTTTATTGTTATTTAACGTAAGCTTAGTACAGCGTGAAGCGTGTTGAACATATGACGTTCTGGGTGCGAGTGTCTCTAAGTAGTTATAGGAACAATTCCATTGTCAATTCATCACGCACTCCCAAACTAACAAGTAGGATTAGGCTCCACGGCCCCGAAGGTTATGTAACCGGCAACACTCTGTAATAGCTATCGAATTCACGATTGATTCTGCTCCTCACTCCCTCTAAGGTTTCCATCAACTTGTTGCTCGGGATTATCGAGCTTTATTTACGCTGCGTACACTGTAATAGTTACTTATATGGAAACGTTGCTTCGTGCGATCGTATTTGATGTTGTGGTGTATATGTTTACTTTTACCCACGTGTGTATCATTATGTGTAAGTAATCGCTCTCAGATAGATCTGTACACGGCTACCTAAGATAACTAAGTAATCATCATTTAGTTCATAATATTCTTCATACAAGCACAACAGTTTGGAGAGTTATTGGAGAGTTCACAAAGTAGCTTTAAAACTTGTAATTCGATTATAATCACTGGAAGTTGGGAATCGATGAGCGGCGCACTGCGGCAGGGCCACCACGCCGCGCGCTTTGCCATAGAATATATCATTCTCCACGTTTATTCAACAAAGGATAGTTGTATTTAGGTGTGTTTCAGTATCAGTTAAAATAATAAGCACATGTTTTAGACAACCTAGGTTTTGAATCTTAATGCCTGTCTGCCTCACCTTTATAACGGAACGCAAGTAACGCATCGATGCTGAAGTACAAATAATGGTACACTGTACATTTTTAGTACAAGATACATGAATATAGTCACAATGAATGTAAAAATCACATGAATCCAAACATTGGTCACATTGATCAGGCAAGGCCTATGTCCAGTAGTGGACTGCGAGGCTGAAGGCTCACGAAAGGATGGTGCGATACATGACGAGAGAGTGGACCTGCTGCGCGTGCCGTAGTCTGTGGCGGGGTCGCGTGCGCGGCGCCCGCTCATGTTAATAGCTGGTTTTCAATTTGGATGCTAATCCACGCCGCATGATTTGTCGATTTCTTATCTTTGGCTTAAGTCGCTTCAATTGATTACTATATCACTAAAAACTTTGTTGGTTTTCTGCCTTTTATACCGCCACAAAAATTTTAGTTTTATGCTAATATAGTTGTTTGGAAAGTTCCTTACGGAAAAGAAAACACGGAATTGATATAGGATCACTCGTCTGTCTGTCCGTACGTTTTTCAGAGCCAATTAGCTCCGAAAATGCTAGATCAAATGAGCCGAAATTTGAGAGTGAGAGCAGGGTCGTGGCGGCTGTGCGTGTGAGCGCGTGTGAGCGCGATTATACTTGCGCACGAAGCTCGCGAGAACATGCGTACAAAAACGTTTTATACTAACAATAAGTCCATAAGAAATAATTATTGTAAGAGATTAACATAAAAAATTGCTGCCACGTTGGTAGTGTTGGTTGCAAGCGCGACTACCGATCAGGAGGTCCTGGGTTCGATTCCCGGGTCGGGCACTACAGGATTTTTCTAATTTATATTTTCTAGTAGTGGCTCAGAGTCTGGATTTGTGCCCGGTGCTTGGCAATAGGCTCACCGCCTATTCCATAGTGGGACGTACACGTAACTGGTGAAACGTGGGAGTGTATTGTACTCCTCTGCCTACCTCTTCGGGTATAACAGGCGTGATGTTACGTTTTTTTTTACATATAAAAATAGGGATTACTATATTTTCACATTACTCGCTACGTCTAACAGCCCGCACTTGGACAAAGTAGCCTACGACGATGAACTAACGCTTCTCATTCTGAGAGGTGGGCCGCGTCCGACGGTGGAGCGACAGGACGGGTGAAGATGCTGACGATGTTACTACACACTACCCATTGTATTTTGATTTCAATATAACAATGAGCTGTTTGGAAAAACGATTCTATTTATATTTTAGTTTCATTTAAGAAAGTCATCATCATCAAGTCGGTACTTCCAAATAGTAGCAATACTATTATATCACTGTTCCAAGTACAATAGCTGTACGAGGTATGAAAGTGTAATAAACGTTTATTCCGGCACATCGGGCACCAAAGCAAGCGTAGGGGACCGCCGCCGCGTGCCCGCGAAATTAGCTCCCCAACGTCGCGCAGAAATGTCGCTCTATGAAAAATGGAGACCGCGACGGGCTTAGCGACTATAAATATCCTGCGGCTTCGCCCTTTGTAAGGTAACACCTAACGAGACAGACAGCGTCGCAACAAATGGGAAGGATTTATTGAAACAAGGGAATGGTCCAACGATAATATTAATAATGGCGTATGCGTGTAACGAGGGTCGCGTCAGTTTATTTGATAAAAAGCGTTGTCATGTAGAGCGAGCCCGGCGGCGCTGCAGGCGCCGGGCGGCCCGGGAGCGGCCGTGTTGTTACACGTCGTCCATTGTCGGACAGTTCTATAATAGCTTGTTGTAGTTAGTGACTCAATTATGACTTACACGGAAAAAAAGGTTACTCAATTATGAGATCAATTACGGGACTTAAGGGATTCAGAGCTCCATCTTACGAGCCCTCACCGTTTCACCCTGTTCTCGTTCAAATTCAAATATCATTTATTCGAAAATGGCTCATTAGAACACTTTTTGTACGTGAAATTAACCTACCACCGCTTCGGTAAAGGCCTCGCTAAGGAGAAGAAGCGGCGAAAGAAACCCGGCAGGCGTGCTACATCTTTTACAATAAGCACTCATGTTGAAATATAAATCATAAGTTTTAGCCTTAGAACTATAGGAACTCATTTCTAAACAGCTGTCTTGTATGTAATCTGCAATTGAGTAATAGCCTTTTTGACATAATCTAACCTTAACAAATTTCTAGAACTTAGTAGATTGTTACAGAAGCGTATACATCGACCTGAAAACGAGTTACACTCTTTATGGAGCCTAATAGTGCGCACGGCAAATTTATTATATTTCTTAAGTTTCGTTGATGGAGGTCACACTTCTTCTTAAATTTACTAAGATTTTTGTGAATGTAAATAAGGTTATCATATATATATTATGATAAATATAAGTCCGAGCCCGCTATACAATATAGGAGGCCTGGCAACCGGCTAGCGATATAGCGGGCTCCACTAAGCGCGGCTGGCAGACCCTGGCAGTCGAAGAGCGATAGCGTAGCCAGCATGAGTAGTTGTGCTCGGTGATTTTCTCCCCGTCTGCAGACTTGGGGCTTTTGGCTGAAAATCCTTTTACAAGAAAAGCCTGTGTCCACCACTGCAACCGAATTGATAATGAAAGACGAGATATTAATGGTCTTATAGAAACCTCAAATTCATGAATGATTGCAAAATATCGAAGTTTTCTTATTTAAATGCGCAAAATATAAAACACAATTATTAGCTAAAATAATCCTTATCGTTAACTATGTGAGATCTGATATCTATAATAATAGATTTCGTTATATAAACTTAGTTTTTTTTTTAATTTTTCATCTAAATTACATGGCAATATTATAAATATGGAAGTATTTAGAGGATATTATTCTGAATATTATTTTCATACATGCAAGTATAATGAAAGCACATTTTGAACGAATTCATAAATCAAATATAGTGAAAATGTTTTGAGCGTAGCACCGTGAATATCTTAGTTTAATGAAATCGTAGAATGTTTGTAGGTCACGTAGCGCGCTAAGTTCATAACGGATATGTGCTACGACGACGGCCCTCTACGAGTTCGGGACTTTTCAATCTAACGATAACACTCTGCTACAGTCAATAGAGCAAAGCGCATGTGTCGCATTTCAGGTTATTTAGAAAATCCAAAATATTTGACGTACCTATTATTACGCGAAGCTAACGAGCCAATAACTCTGTACCGTTGAACGGTTTGTAGTTACTTTATATTTAAATTAAGAAAATAGCAAACGTGCAAGGAGCAGTCGTAAGTGGCCATCGGCATGGACAACTCGAAAACTCGACCTTGACAACTAGTTTATATATAGGACCCTTAAAGATGGTTAGTCCCGTTAGTATATATAGTTATTAACAAAATTACTACTGTTAAATTAAAATTATTTCAGGACACGACGAAAAAATGGTTTTAAAATATCGTGGACGTGACCAATAAAAGAAGAGTAATACTCCGTGTATTACAACAAGGAAAGGTTTCACGCGATCGCATCAGCAACACATCAACAACAACCGGAACAACGCAGGAAGCGCCTTCCGCACTGAGGGCGGACGAGCCACGGGCGATGGAAACGTACGCCGCTTCTACCTTACATGCGTCGCCACCTGCGCGTGCGGCGCAGTGATCCTACTATCATGTCGCGGGCTGGACATTTGCATCATTCGGAGCTGCACTTGAATCTACTGTTATGAATACCACCGCGCCCAGTTCTCGGCTTGACGTATTGCTAACCGGGAGTCGTTTGGCAATACGTCAGGTGAGTCGTGGACATGTAGGTTGTTGTGCTACCTCCCCCCCCACCGCTACCTCTTGGGCTTACTTATTCTTTTAGCTACGTACATAGTTATATAAATTTAGTATCTTCTTGTCAGTAGTGGTAAAACAAGTCATTTATATGCGAAAATGCTGATCAGTACAAATATTTTTTATAAATATTTATGGAATGACTGGGAAAATAAAATCTATGAATAGATATGTGTATAAACATTGTATTTTATCGTGTTAGTGTTGGACACGCGCCTCCTCTGGGGACGAGAAGCCTTTGAATCTATTTGTATAGATTTATTGTGAAATAATCGCGTAGTTCGGGGAGACTATACGAGTACTTTAGACTGCAAATGTACAAAAACTGCCGCGACACAAGCTGTTAAGCAAACGGTTTCTGTTTGGGTAGTATAACTATGAATGTTAGTATTACGTATTGATATCGTTGAACATCGTATCGATGCTGCACACAAGCCTGCCCGGTGGATAAAGTTATGGAGACCGTCACCTTCTTAGCTGGTCAAGTACGGTACAAGGGGCAGGTTGCGCACCCTTGGATAATACATACATATTTTTAACAACTCTAAGATATCCGTATGTAAGTTTTCTTACGACGTTTTTCCTTACCGCGCTTCAAAGCATGTTACTTCATAAATCCGAAGGCGCGAGCGAGGAGTTTGATCTCTGGTCTCCCGGATTGGTAGTCGGTAACCTAAGCCTAGGCTTTCACTACTGAACTGATGGTGTTTAAATACATTTTGAAATGATAATAAGTGCTATGATCTTAACATGATGCTTTCCGTAAAGATTACATATAAACATTTCTTCACGCCGGAACTCTTACGGGATTAGCAGATAGTACGGAGGGTCAAATATCTGTATCTTTACAGGGCTGCCTACACTGCCTTATTTATATTTCCTAGCCGCAGTGAGATGGCAGGAGAGGACGGGCACATCCCGCAAGGAACAAGTTGATTGCTGCGTGTCGTATGTTAGAACGCACGTGGCCGTTGCCTGTTACAGATTTGTACGCCGAACACGCGCAGATATACATAATTGCATTATTGTAGACTTTAACTTTTTATCATTGAATCACAGAGTTACGTATCACGGCCAAATGAAGCTTTACTCCTCGACGCTCTTCAGTTGACGGGTGAAATCAAAAACTAGATTTTATAGTTTACTATCGAGTGTCCCAGCGTAGGTCAGGACAGTAACTCGTTGCACAAACATACTCGTAAAGTTCAAAAGAAGTCGTAAAGTCGCTGCAGGTCGTCCACCAAGGCAACTGTTTTGATAAAAAAGTAAGTATTAGCACGCAGTGATGGATGCGGATGCCGAGGGAGACTAAGGCTGCTCTATCTCGATCAAGTAGGTGAGATACTGGCTGAAGGGCGAGTCAGAAGTTTCCGAAAGCGGCGTACTTGCAGAAAGAGAGTGATGAATGTAGAGGAGCCCGCCAGGTCACCCAGAATATAGATATATCGGACTACCGTAAGGGAACTGACATGATAACGTAGTTGTAATAAATAACGGTAAGAGGTGGATGTCGTAACTCCGGTGCTGTTGTAGGACGCGAGCTATTTTCATATCAATTCAATTCAATTCAATTACTTTATTTGTCAATAAGCATAATAATACGAGGTCTTACATAATTAATATACAATATTAGAGCGCGCTTATTGTACCAACATGTTGGTGTACAAATATTATATCCTAACTGTATAAACTAATCTTTATTACATTTTATCACCTTCATTTTTCATTTATCACCAACTTTTCATCAACCATTTATCATCAACATTTATCACCTTCAGTATTCTGTCGTGATGTAATGGTTTTTAAAAGAAACTGCTTCTCGGTTTGTACAATTATTAAGTGATCACTTCATGTTTATTTATTAATTTATTGATCTGAAATGGTACGGTTCAGTCTTATTCGCTTCGAAGACCGTCGCTTCTGGTCGACAGCAGCTGTTTAACGTCCCACAGCAGACCGCCCGCTCACTCAATGTATTTAACGAAATAAAGTGTGCGTACCAAAACTGATTGGGCAAACATTATAGATAATTAAAAATAGATTGAATCACACAAAACGTTTATTTCAATAATATAGTAGACTCTCTGGCCAACCGACTTGACGATATAATAATAATAAAACGGTTTCCGCTACGTAAGTCCAACGGCGCGTCGTGGCGAGTAGCTGTTGTATCGTAACACGGCACTGGCCGTCTTACACATTCTCTCAAACGGGGCTCCGACTTCCTAACTATTGAATTCATTTATAAAACGGTCGTATAAAACACTAAGAATCGGTTACTCAATATGTCTATAAAACGGCCAAAAGAACACTAGACCAGCAAGTTTTCAAACTTAAAATAAAATCTTTTATTCTTGAAATAAAAGTTTTCAAATAAAATCTCTACAGTAACACTTCAAGAAGTCGCGTGAGTTCCCCGTCAGTACATTCTGATCGTATATGTATTGTATTAATTATGTACATATATGTACTCTCTCTCCTGGTATTACGTTTTGGAAAACAGTTACAACTTTCCATCTTCACGACTGATCCGGTTACGCACAGGACTGTGTTGAGGTAATTTTTTGAATATTCTTCGCATATTTGTAGTTTAATCATTACTGCAAACAAAGACCAGCCAGACATTTCATAGAAAAAATGGATAATTTTAAAGATTACGAAAAAGTTGTTATTAATATTCACTATAGTTCCGGTATGTACTCGTAGTGAACATGGTTCTTGAATATTTCCTCATCGTCAGATGAAACGGGGAGAATTGTCGAATTTCGGGAATTTTATTAGCGTGTTTTACTACATCGGCGCTCCTACAATAAACATTTATAAGCAGTAAAAATATGACAATAATTCCGCACTCGGGGCGGCTGTATATCAGCGGAAAGGAAACAATACGTTTAGTGGTCGTAAAATACACGGGGACAAGTACCTACGTGTCTCGCGCGAGGGTGAGCGTTTAACAGGTCTCCTGTTTTTACTACTTTCTGTGACATGTTTATTATAAAGCGATAGCGCAGATTGATGAGCGGCGCTGGTGTGGCGACGACAGTATTATTACTAAACAACTGCTCGTGCTACTGCTACTAACGCGAATGTTGCAAGTGCCGAGGAAGACGAAGACTCACAAATATCTTGCTCATATAGGAAGTGCCTACCCCGTAAGGAACCCGGCGCAGTGATATAACAGTCAAATATGAGACCATACCTATACAGAGGTCAATAGCCTCTGTTGCGAACGTGCTCGCGACCTACCCTTAAAAGGATTACCTATATTATAGAAATCAGACAGTTTGTCAGTAATCATTACTATAACATCGCGTTTGGTTCTTTGTGGGATGGGCAGAGGGTAATGAGTAGGCAGTAGCAGTGTCAGTTAGTTAAATAACTACGTAACATACGTAAAATCATGCCTGTAATCCTCGAAAAGGTAATCAGAGGAGTGCAGTACACTCCCACGGTTCACCAGTTACGTTTACCTCCTAATATGGAATAGGTGGTGAGTCTATTGCCATACACGGAGCACACAATATCTTGAATCCCAACCACTACTACACAATCTTAATTTAAAAAAACCAGTAGTGCCCGACTAGGGATTTGAACCCAGAACCTTCCGATCGGCAGTAGCGCTTGCAACCAACATGACCACCGAGGCAGTCACATAACTACTACTTATTAATGAGGCTAAACGGTAATGAATGTTAACTGGTACCAGAATAGCAGGAATGGCTGGTGCTAGCGTTAGTATATTTAGTACATTGTGTTGTGTGCGCGCAGTTAGCTCTAGTCGTCTTGGTGGTTGGCTGCAGGCGCGTGGAGCTTCCCGAAGTAGGCGCTGGTCGCCTCCGGGGTGCACGTGGGCCGATAGCCAGACCGCACTCAAGGGATGCGTTACACAAAACAGTGTTACAATAATTGCTTCGCGATAGTAATAGGTCTAGTCGTGTTGCTCCAAACAAACTTTTCCCTATCAATGCTGGCATACATCTTCTAATATATAAAATTCTCGTGTCACGTGATTGTGTCGAGTGATTGAACTCCTCCGAAACGGCTCGACCGTTTCCCATGAAATTTTGTGTGCATATTGGATAGGTCTGAGAATCGGTCAACATCTATTTTATATCCCTAAATGATAACGGTTGTCCACCCCTAACATTATTCTTTTATTTTTTGCACAAAATTTTTTGTTTGTGTATTTTTTATGATACAGCATTCAAAAATACATACAACCTTAAATTTTTACCCTTCTACGATCAACCCCTATTTTTTAATTGCCATATTAGTAATTTAATAGTTTTATATCTGGTCAAAAACGATAAAAAATTTAACGACAAAAATTGAAAGATAGGATAGGTTTTATTAGGTTTTATCAGGCGGGGACGGGGACGGGGACGGGGACGGGGACGAGGACGAGGACGGGGACGGGGACGGGGACGGGGGAGGGGAGGGTAACGAGGACGG
>DWDU01000681.1:0-17483 GCA_018245575.1 Jemadia suekentonmiller | reverse complement strand
CATAGTGGGACGTAAACGTAACTGGTGAAACGTGGGAGTGTTCTACACTCCTCTGCCTACCTCTTCGGGGATAACAGACGTGATGTTACGTTATACCTATAGTATTTTTATACTGAAATATTTTTATACTGATGTTTGACGACTGTTCAACACGCCTTATTACTGGGTACTAAGCTGTACGTTAAATCCCAGAAAAGCTTGTGAAAATTTGCTTTTAGCAGTTATGATCACATAAGATTTTTTACCTGATACGATATTATCTGATAAGTATTGATATTTACAAGTTAATACAAAGTTTGTTGCTAAAACGCTCTAACATTTTTATGAACACAAGTGGACTGTTTATTAGCACAAGCGGACACGTTTAAAACTACAATCCGTTTGTTTTCTTCAGTTATCGTTCTCTCCGTTTGGCTGTTTTCATTGACGTCGGACTTCTTTTTTCAAATCCGGTATTGCCAGCTGAAAATGTAATAATTTTTATTGCTCGTTTTACTGTTTGCTTAAGTATTGCCATGTAGTTCAGATTTCATTAGCTTACTACTTTCTAATCTTTTTATCGTCCTATGAGCGTAGCATGGAAAAGCGTTCTTAAATAAGTGTGAATGTAGACTGATTTTAGGTATTTATTTTAAGGCACAAATATGATTAACATAATGTAGGTATATTGAAATAAACTTGTTAACTAATACATCACTGCACAACGATTTCATTTGTCTACGTAGATTTATTACAGTGTAAAATAATTACAAAATATGTATAAAAAACTGCGGCATGAACTCTCGTGATACAAATCTGTATGTTTTCAACTAAACTACTAAGAAACAGTAAGCGTTCCATGCTAATTGTATTTCGTGTAGTCAGTTAGTTGGCTATTAGTCAAGTTGGCGTTGGTTAAGCACGCGACGCTGTTTCAGCCGGAAAGGAAATGAGCCGATTAACTAAAGCCTTACCTGTTTTCATAATTAACACCAAACAATGAAACCTGTTCTAAAAAATTTTTGGTACAATACAATAGTATTTTAAGGATCTATGTTATTAATTCGTTTTCAAACTTCAGCTTTGTAGTACGTGTTCAGATATATAGTACGTATTTTTTTTAAATCGTCGATAATACATTACATAATTCACATATTGTAAAATTTACAATAGAACAGATTGCTGACATGTTAGATTAATACATACTTAATTTAAAAATAGAACAATATTTACGGAAAGTTTGCTTTATTAATTGTAAAAACAAAACAGATTAAAAATTATACATCGAAGCAATATAATGAAAGGGCTATTTTGTTTTAATACAAATGACTTAACCGTGCGTAAAAACAAAAAACGTAAAAAAACCTACGACCGAGTAAATATCTAAACGAAAATCAAATTCAGTACTTTTAATGTGAAATAGGTTGTCCAAATTTAAACTGTTGCCTTAAAAAATTACCGGCAATAAATTCAATTTGTCCGCCAGATTAGACGTTAGCTTATGAAACGATTTAAAAGTTTTATTTTTATTTCGCATGTCGTCACGAAAGCGGCGAACGTTACAGCAGCTTCAATTAGTTAATTTGTTTATGTTACATGGATATTTTGTTCAACATTGCTTTGCATGTGTAATTTGACCAACGGCCCAGTCAAATTACATCCAGTGGTCGGTGAAACAAGTGATTGCGACTTGGGGTCGTGTGTTCAATTCCCATTCAGGACAAATATGTGTGATAAACACAAAAAAATACTTAAGCCCACTTAAGTTTTCTATAGCTGGATGTAAAATATATATTTATATGCATACCCACATGTATGTACATATATAGTTTATCAGAAAATTGATTTCCATAGCACATTTTCTGCCTAGCTTGGTATTAAATGGCCGTGTGTAGAAAGCTACCAAGATTTTCAATTATATATGAAAACAGTGTAAAAAATGAAATATTTTACATTCGTATGTCATTCGTGTGAAAATTAAAGCTCATATGTATGTTTATTCGAATTGAAGGCTATGAAGTTATTATAATTATATGTGTTAGATTATGTATATATGTATGCACGTATGTATATAAATATGCATGGTATGTATATATTTTTTTATGTGCATGTTATATTTGCATGTTATATATAACACTATAGCTTAATACTTGTTTTTCTTTATCACCTGGGTTCACCATTCGAACCTTTCACCCTCACCTAGGCAGGCTGATAGAAAATACCATTTGACAATAAGTCCGTCCTTTGTAAATGGCAATAAAGTATAAATAAATAAGTTATGAAACGTTCGAATTTCAAATATCAGCCTGTTCGCAGCGGCTCACTCAGACAGTACAATCCAAGATCCACGCTTCGAACCATAAACGCGGTAACAAACTAAACGAACTGTATGTACCTACTCGTATATTGCTATTGTATTAAACTAAAAGATAATACTATTATAATATTACCATAAGCCTAGCTTTACTCAGTAATTTGTCTACGGCATCATTGTATACAATAATAGTATCATAATTATTACTAAGACCGCAATGAGTACGCTGACTGCGCTCATCAATATCAATAGAACTAAGTACATTATGGCTTTAATTAGGTTCGCGTTGATAACAGCTTTATTAAGCGGAGGCATGGCGCGGCCGGAACTTTACTGATATCGTTTAGTGATATTAATTGAAATACATAATTATTATTATGTAACGCTTATCTTAAGTATGGTTGTATGAGCGGGAAATATGAATGGGGCAGACACTACTTGGCTATTTCAGTATATAACACTGTAATACAATATAAGACTAAGTATCAAATTTTATGAATCTCGCATGTTCTTGTAGTAGCTCGGATTCCAGATGTATGGCAATAGACTCACCCCCTGTTCAATGGTTGGACGTAAACGTAACTCGTCAAACGCGTTTACATTGGGGATTACAGGTGAGATGTTACGTAATATTCAGTATATGGAGTGGCTTTGTCAAATTTTTGTTTTTATCAAATTTTTACTTAACAAACACGGTAATTTAAAATAGGTCAGCGTTATGCGTGAACAGAAAGGAATGAAGTATAATGGAGAATAAATGAAGTCAGAAACTTGTATTTAAACATTGGGAAATGAATATTTCTACAGCGGGGAAAAGTGTATCAAATTAACGTACGTAACATCATGCCTATTATCCTTGAAGAGATACCTAGGCAGAGGAGTGTAGTATACTACCACGTTTCACCAGTTACGTTTACGTCCCGCTATGGAATAGGTGGTGAGCCTATTGCAATGCACCGGACTCAAATCAAGACTCCGAGCCACTAATAGAAAATCGAAATTTGAAAAATTTTATAGTGCCCGACCCCGGGAATCGAACCCAGGATCTCTTGATCGGTAATCGATCTTGCAACTAACACGACCAACGAGCCAGTCAGAATATTGTATTAAATTAAATACATATAAAAATACTTTCAAAATGTAAAGAAAGATATTAAGTATGATATCTATACTAAAATAAACTTTCTATGGACATACGTACATTATAACATATGTAATCATATCATTACACAACCAGAAACCTACACTGACACTTGATTATATGTATGACTATAATTTTAACATAAGTTTTTATTATCTGTGAATACTATGGACAATCATAATAAACGTCATAAAGAAACCACAGAGGAAAATTCCGATTAATTTCAATGAGTCTCAACATGTTTAATTATACGTTCGTGATATTTTTCGTTTGTTTCTCAAGGAAATATGTTATTAAAATGCAATCATCAAAGTCTCCAGTATTCATAATGCAGACTTGAAATGATAATACTTATGATAACGCTCACGTAGCATTAAACTGAACGGTATAATTTAATACAATATACATGCGACAGTGGCGCCACAAATTTTTCCCGCTACTAAATCTGAATATCGATTGTACATTTTAAAATCATGCACATTTGAATGTCAATCGAATCGGACTGTACCGGAATTTTCTAGATGTTTAAAACTAATCATAGTAATTTTATTTATCTATGTTACAATTTAATTGTTTGCAATGTAGGATTATCATTATTCATAAAGTATTAAGACATTGTTTTATTTCACTGTGATTTATATATTTTAATAATTCTATGAGATTAATTTTTTTTATTTTACTAAGTTTGTAGTTAAGTATCTTTCAACAAGTCTTTAAAGGGCCTCGGAGTCTAGAATTATTCGATGGGATGATTAAAAATATCAAAGAACAACAGCTCTAAACCCAGTGAAATCAGACAGGAGGCAGATAGCCCATTGCAAAGAGTCTCTGGTTTCAAATAAAATTAACAGCTAAAAAGATTGATGATATCATATAGATACTTTTTCTTGTTGTTTTTGTAACGTAAGAAACGGTACGCCCCTACAAGGTTGCCCAAATGAGTATGAATTTACTGTATAGGAGAAACGCGTTGCATCTACTATACCACCATAGACGAGAAAGGGCTGCCATAACAATAACAGGGGCCATCAAAATAATAAACAGCGGGCCGCGACGGATTGAACGGATCGCTTTACTGTCCAATTATTTTTATTGATGTTCTGTTAATTACGTTCTTTGGTGAGCGACTGACGGGTGGACGACGGGAGAGACTTTACTTATGATTTTTACTACGTTATGACTAAGTTAGTGTTCATATAAAAGTGTTCATATATGAGTTATAACAGTGTACTTCCTATAATAATAGGTTTAGCGAAATTAATTTTAACAAATATCTTCTTTTTTTATTATTATTTTTATTTAGATTAAACTAATGAGTGGCGCTATTGGTATACGCCTTCTCATTTAGTTCAAAGGTTTACAAAAAAATTAATATAATTATACATGAAGAAAAGAAAGTATGACAAAATATATAACTAAACTAAAACTAAGAATTATTCTAGAGTACATATTGATGTAACAAATATCACTCACATGAAGATATATGGAAGTTAGAACTATCATAATAATCGTTCCATGTACAAGTGAATATCAGTAATGTCATTTAGGGAACAATAAGAAAGAAATAGCGAAATGTGAAATGAAATGTTAACTATGTAAAAACCGTACAATAAGCAATATTGCAAAGAAAAAGGCAAACAAATCAACTCATTCATATATTTACTTCTCTAGTATATAAAATTTGAACATAATGCAAATAGGACAAGTGGTGAAAAATCGGTGGAGTTAATATTTGAATTTACGTACATAATCTCAGCATTTGGACTCACCGCCTATTCCATAAAGGGACGTAAACGTAACTGATAACACGTGGGAGTGTACTACACTACTCTGCCTACTTCTTCGTGGATTACACGCGTGATGACATGTTCAAATTTAAAATGAATACAACTAGAGTTTATTCACCGCTTCTATATGGCAAGATAAATGATAAAATTACAAGAAGAACACATAAAACATCTAAATCATATTTGACTTCCTCTATTAGTGTTGTAACATAATGTCTACAGAAACCATCTTCATATAACCCCATGGTGTTTCCGTCCGTTTTTGTGCAAGTTTATTGATTGAGCTATATAATAAGCCGCGAATTTAATGGCTCACAATGCACGCGGTGTCGATGAAAGGGTATAAAGACATGTAATAAGCTAAGAGTGCTGTCGTATAGAGAGTGGGGAGCGAACAGAATATCAGTCGTTATTTTTTGTATGACAATGATGCAGATGAAATAATTATTATCTACACTAATTAGTAGTTTATATTGTATATGTAATTAAAAGTATTTGAATTAGCAAATATAAAATTGGAATGTATTATGAAAATGAAAAAGGAATTCATGAAGTGAAATGATTTAATAAAAGTATGTGTACTGGTAAAATTGGTGTCATTTATCAATAAGATTTTGTGTTGTTTCAGGAATAAATTAAAGTAAATGAAATGAGTTTTTACGGTGGACAATTGAACATAAATTCGACTTTAGTTTTCATTTAACTGTAAATATTAAGTTTAACTGCAAATTCTCAGTAGTAACACGGATTTTGGTTTTGTGCCCGGTGTACGTCAACAGGCTCACCCTGTTTCATGACGGGGCGTGAACGTAACTGGCGTAACATGCGGGTATTACACGCACCTGCCTACCCTTTTAGAGAAATATAAACGTTATGTTTCTTATGTTAGAGTTTTTACTATTATCTAAGACCGAAGATTTATGGGTATGAGTTTTAATATACATATGAGTTCTAAATAAATATACTACAGAAGAAAAAAGAAACTGTTGAAGTTTAAAACCATTTGAACACTTGACAAAAAATTTGCTCTTTACAAAATTTTCGATTTAACAAAGTGTATGTTAGTCGACAAGATAAGAGTGGGACAGTTACATTTTGCAAGCTTCACCTGCAACTACTATGTGCAGTATTCATAACGATATTAAGTTCTGTGCAACATTCATTGCTGCTTTGGAACTTATAGTTGACGGATGGTTGTTTACGTAAACGCCGATGTATGCATACAGTATATAATTATCGACACATGATAGTTGTTCGCGGACAGTTATGGAGTGAAGCGCATGGTTATGACGGGTCGGACGTGATGGGGTTTGGGTACAATTAATAGTAATGTGTGTGTTCCTCGTAACACAATGTTATTCGCGAGGTTTTGCCCCATTGCGCGCGTACGGACCGATGTAACATAAATATTGTAAGATAATACGCGGTGATAAAATGTCACATGTCTTGCACGCCGTTAGTTTCATTTTTAATACCGTGTGGGTGAAACGGCAAAATACATGCGCAATTAGATATACGTTTAGTATATCTAACGAAAACAGTTTATGAATATACATACTTATATACCTACACGAGTGTACCGAAATTAACGTTTATCTGCTTTATTCATATGCTAGTTCGAGAAAATCTCCCCGTGCAGAACATTCCAGACTTATTACGTGAACATGTAGACGGACAATCGGTTTAATAGCTGGCTTTTTATGCCGTGGCGCCTGTCCATATTAGTATAATTGGTAATAACGCATTGATAGCCGTGGAAATCAGTGATCTCCCACAATTTAGCTATTTCCCCACAGACGAGGCGCTGTTAAACGATCCAACGTAACGATTTATTTAGGTTCTTTCATTTATATATTTTGATTCGCTAAATTATTTTATTATTATATCATCGCGTCAAGTGCCTGACGGACCTGGCAGAAAGCACCGTGCGTCGAATTTATAACATAGTACTAAACTGTAATTAATCTAGAATGTTTTATTCAAGTGATAACATATTACTTATCGTATGAAAAATGTGTTGCTTATTAAAATGTATATTGATACCTGCGAATGTCACTTTGTGTGAATTAATAGACTTGATATTTGGTAAGTGAGAAGCGAACCGAAAAATGTATGAAATGTATGAAATCGAAAAAAATTTTTCGTCGTTCCAAAATTCAGTCTATGTTATCTCTTTCTTTTTAGGTATGTGCCTTTCAGAAATGTATTATAAATACATATTGTATTTCGTAGCATTAATAAATTCACTCAACGTTATTCAGTTCCAGCGCACTCCTAAAATTTTACGTACCTAAACAAATGTACTGAAATTCAAATTAACCACATGATTTTATAATCAGATTTATAAATTTGGAAGGTAAACTTATTACGCTTCCCTTGCTAAAATCCTTCTTATTCTATATATATAATAATCTGTTTCCTAATTTTATTCTATATCTCTTCTTATAGTAGTCCAAGTTGTATTAGTATAATTATGGATAAAATAGGAGAGCTGTCATTATTCCAACTGAGATTTAAAAACGATAATTTTAAATCTTAACAAAAAGTACTTAGTAATAATATTTACAATAACAAAACTCAATATTATAATTGAAGAGACCTACAATGAAACCAATTACCAAGTCATAATTTGAAACAGAAATGTGACGAGACTCAACTATAAATAACGAAGTGAGAGGTGGAAAAAAATGACCTAAATAATAATATCTGCGTGGTTCATAAATTTAGACATGTTACGTCGTCAACGTTGACCATTATTGACCCACTGGCTCGTTGAGTTTGGGTAGCTGTTGTCCAGACGGTTCGACTGATACAAAATAAGTCGCATTATAAGCAGCGAAGAACGTAACGTTCCTAAAATCGCGTCGCGTTCACGGAACGTGGTATTTTTTTCACCCAACAACATTTCCTCGGAACCCCATCGATAAACAGGGCGCTCGTAAACAAATTTGTAACAATCAAATGGTCTGTAAAGATCAATCTATAAAATTACGTTACAATGAGAACACGCCGGCTTTTATTGCATAATTATTTTGATTTGTTTTCTCTAATGAGAGCTCTATGCTTCGTCTCCCTATTAAATATAGCCGAACGTATTTGCGTCCGATTAGTCTTAGACTCTACAATTATCGACCTTATCGTTCACTGCATAAGAGCTATGTTCACATTCGAGAAACGTATATACATTGTGGTTATATTTTATTATTAGTTTTATGAACCTCTAATTGGATGAAACGGTTGCTTTGTTCTGAATGTCAGTGCATGATTTTTTTGTTCAGGCTTATTTGTTAATAATGTTACGATCCTACATTTTATTGTTATGCAACTGTTCCAAGAGCTTAATGCGATGAAATATTAATCTCGAAGCCTACGTTTTTTTAAGTGACAGGTCGTTTTTGACGTTTTTCATTCCGTCTCTTTTCATGTTTATTATGAATTATATGAGAACAGTAGGTAGACACATATAGCATATTTATTAATGAAATTAAATAGGAAATTGTCTAATTCCATGATTATTTGAAGTTTTACAATAACGAACATGTCAATTTTCATTAGGTATTAGAAGAAACTACAACGAACTATAACGTTATCTATTGTACTTATGAGTTAATATGAAGTGATGTTTGTATGAGTTATTTACATTCTTGTGTTTATACCGGCTTATGCCGGCTTGACTCACGCATGTTTTTCGGGGTGGCTTGCTCGAGTTTCGGACCTGTACGAAGTCCTTCTTCATGAGCTCCCGCCGATTGCAGCGAGGTCGCGGCGGGCCCAGACAGTTTAATGTCAGGACATGTAAACGTATGTGACGAGTGTATATGACCACCTGAATGGAAGTGTGATGTGAGTAATATGTAGTCCATATAAATGTATGTTTTTACATGAATAAAGTAGTATAGAAATAAACTTCAAGCCTTTCGCTTGCCTCTAATACGCACCATATTAGGGAAGCAATCGAGGCCTAAGAAGTACCTATGTATGTCTGGACGGTCCTTAGTTTCAGCCTATCCCAATGGGCAATACGTGTGAATTTATAACAAGGCGTACCTAAACCATTTGAACCCAGTTACACATACTTAAGAATATGAAGCCATATTCACTTATTATCTGTTACATATTTCAAGAAACCGATCATCGCTAACATATGTAGGTACACGGAGGTCTATTTTTATGGTTCGTAATAAAGCTGTTTAATGAAAACATCAACAGCGTTAATCGCTTTCCTCTTTATTAATTCCGGTGAACGTGTGGGACGCTCGTTAGCGTCGCTTGATTCAATTGCCGAAGGGCGGGCCGCCCAGCGCCGCCCACCGCCCACCGCCGCTGCCAATGCGACCGATACTAGGGAAGATATAAGTTTCATGTTACAAGTATCAAATGAACCGAGACAACAAAGAAAGTGCCTCGTTAGCACACGGGCACGTACACATGTAAAAACACATACAGACACTCATGCAAACACTCACACACACATACAAAAACTTGCGACTCTATAACGACATAAAAATGACAAAGAAGCTTACCGTTGACCATGTATGTATGTACCTATTTGCACTATTTGTATAAATTGTGATCAGTGATTTTGCACTATTTGAATAAATTGTGATCAGTAAAAAGTGGTCCCAATAATTTCATTGTTTTATAACTTTCAAATTACCTATTTAAAGATAAAATGTAATAAGAAATCGCTCTAGCTCTTTCTCAGAGTGCAAACTATCTCCATATCGAATTTTATCAAAATCAGTTCGTTAGTGAAAGCGTAGCAAATATATGTACACACTGTGCATAGTGAAAAGGGGTTAGAAATAGTAAGGTACTTAAAAATTAAGCATTATTAATGTAACAAAATGAAACATCTAGCCTGTAATCCATGATGAGGTAGGCAGAGGAGCTTAATACATTCCCACGTTTTGTTAGTTACGTTTACGTCCCACTATAGTATGGGGGTGCCTAGTGCTATATACCGGGCACAAATCAACTCTGAGCCGGTAAATTCAAAAGCTACATAATAATATCTAAAGATGCAAGTTTTGGACGAAATCTATCAGAAATGCCAGTGGATTATTATTTTTTATGCTCAAAGTAAATATCAAGCGGGGCGCGAGGATAATAACTCTCCTGGCTCTGATTGCAGCGAGCATGGCTAATGAGATCCTTATTAAACAATTATTAATTGGAGACTGCCCGCCGCGCGAGCCAATTGAAGCTGAGCGTAAAATATCACTTAGCGGCTTCAGCGCTGGATGTAACACGTTTAGCATTCGAAGCTCTTTGTATTTAAATATATTTTTCTTAAAAATTTTACAATTGATTAATTGATTAGATTTTAGATAGTTTTTATATGTTTTGGCAAAATATTCATTTCAGACTATTTTAGCCTAGGCACAAAAGAACATAAAATTATTTATTCAGTAGTACAAGTATGTATGTCTAAAAAATATCTCGAAAGCCTTAGCTTCGTTTAATATATATAATAAATAAGCGGTATTATGTTGTGCGAAATTATTATTTCATGTGAAATAATCGGGCTCGGCACGAGGATGGCTTGCGAAAGGCTGCAGGGTAAAGTTTCTTGCAACTAGTAGAAGGTAGAGCGAGATATCGTTTATTAGATGAAAAATCTACGTTATTCCTTTTAAAAACTTCGTTGGTTAAAAGAAGTACAATATAATTTAATATAGTTCAAACAATATAGTTCAAATTTCCGATACATAATAAGACGCCGACATAAATGATTTATAAGTGTGGCTACATTGGACGGAACCAAATGCAATTACAAAGTCGTACAGGTGAAAAACATATTAATAATTTTGTTTTATTTCAATCTTGTTTGTCTTGCAGTATGACATGTAAAATAAGTAAGCAACAATTACCGTAAAGATGTACCATATATGTTTCAAACACATTACATTACATAACTTAACATGTCACTGATTCCAATAAGCGTCCTTATATACTTATTATGTCAATCGTAAACAGATATTCCTAGTTAATGGCGAACAATTCTGACGGTACACCATAAAACACACGTCAATTATCTCCCGAATTAATGACATTGCAATTCCGAACAAATAATGTTTAAATCCCACAAACTCAATAACTCTACAAAAGGTATTGGTTATTAAAGATATTGTTCTATTGTCAGTTAGTAACGATTAGCGAGTTGAAGCGATTATATTATAGAATTATGTAAAATGTCTTGTGAGTAAAAGGACGTCACACTGTATGACAAGGTGTCGGCGACAAGAGCATTCAACGTTTCGGTTACAAGTCCGCTTACCACGCATAACATTTTTTGTCCGAGTATCTCAAACCCGAATGTTGATTTTAATCTTTATACTTGAATGAATTAAATAATGTATGACCCAAATCTTCAGTTTAATAATTCAGCTCTCTTACATTTATTCGCGTTCACATCGCGTATCGTATACTGATAGAAAGCAAAACGCTTCTTTTATTTCTTAAGGCGAATGCTTCAATAAGTTATTGGCGGCCGTTGGCGCAGCCGCCTTTTTTGTATTGAAATTTAACCACAATATATTATCTTTGTTTGTTAAGTTAATTGCTAAATGGGATTCGTTATATTCACGCATGTTTTATGGGCAACGGCGCTCGCGAGTCGAATAAATTCTCTGATTGTGAAAGATGCGTCCGCTCTGGTCCATATAGGTACATACATATCGCTAAAGGCGATTTGTACTGAACTTACCTCGCTATACTTTTTAATATGTTAAAATACAATACAAGCTAAAGAAAAAGACGCACTTGATGTGAATTGACCCATCTAATTTCATTCGTTGTTTCGAACTTTCAATTTCTGAATCTATTTTAAAATTTTCTCAAATTAAATATTAATCTCAAATTTTCTATTTAAATATAGACTGTGTACTTGATGTTGAGACATCCAGTACAACGTCTCTCAAAGATTAAAATGATTTGATTATACAGATGAACTGCGTAAATACATCCTATATGGTTTTAAAGAAGTCGCTGTTAGTTTTGGAGTGGTATCAGCTCAGAATCAATGTACGTATTTCACTAACTTACTTGTCGCGAGACACTACCGTGTCTCCTGATTTGCAAATTTTGTATCACCGACATTTGGAAAAGCTGTCAATCCAGCACCTGATCTGACTGTAACAAGTTTTAAGAATATTGAATTACTGGGTTTTTATTCACTTATTCTTAATTACAAGTAACCAAATACTGGATTACGATTGATATTAAAGACATTTTAATTGTGCTGACATTGACAAAAATGAATTATTTTTATTAGACGTTTGTATTAATACAAAAATACAAACCCAAGCTGTTGGTAATCATTAATTTAGAACAGGTATGTCTTATATTATTTTTTCTATGTTAATATAAATTAAAAATGTATTTTCTTCTTGTCCTCTCTTATCGCCTTAAGGCCTCATTAGACATTCAATAATGAACCAGAGTCTTTGCTAATGATGTTATAATATTTATGCCTCTTTTGAAATATTACGTAAGCGTAATAAAACAATGACAAATTAAAATCAATAGACAGTAGGTAACCATAGATGAACGTTAAATAATCGATTAGTGGAGACTAGTGCAGTGTTCCAGATCTTTCATAATTTCGGATACTTTGATGTCAAGTAATTATCAAAAATTTATTATTCGACCGTTGGACAAGGGTCTCCTGTCAGATTGAGAAGGTCTGCCACTTTAGCGAAGTGTTAACGTTATGTTAGACAACAACTAAATATTCTGTGTTCGAAACGGAAATATTTGTTCATTATATGATAATGCGATTGAAGATGCGCTCCTGGGATTTCTGTCTGTCTGTCTGATAAACGATGTCCCTACACATTATCAATTTTAAACATTATCATTTATACATTAACATTATCATTATCATTATATATTTAAACATTATCATTTTTCAAACAATGGCAATGAGGACAAGCCATTGTCGTTATTACCTACCTATTAACATTACTCGTTCTTCTTCTTCGTCGAGCCGATGGCTGATCGTGAGTGATCAGCCATCGTGGTGAAAACATCAGTCGCAATGTCCAGGGTACGCCGGGCAGTATACGAGTATGTACCTATGTTCTTAATTAGAGTCGCCGCTCAAGGAGGCTGCTATTATGAAACCTCGCTCAATAAAAACGTACAAAAAAAATTCAGGAGTTGTCTTCATCAATTTTAAATCTCAATATTATCAATGTGAATAGAATTGTCATAGTCTTTTTCAGTTATATTTCTTGAAGGAACATTATATTTAAGGTTTTATTATTATTTTCTTCATTAAAATAAAAACAGAGCATTCATAATTTTATTGTTTTACATTTTAATAGCAACAGCATATAAATGATTTTGTTTAATTTTAAACTTAAATAAGAATACAATATTAATTATTCAAATTACAAATATTAATTTATGGCTCAGCAAATTTGTAGTTAACTTTAATAAATAAAATAGTCGTACTTCCTCATAATGAAATATATCTGTACACATAAACCGACTTTGCCCGAGGCGGCAACGAATTTAATTATTTCCAAAGCTCGATCCAATACATTTGCATAAAATAACAATAATTTATCATCTATACAAGAAATTAACCTCTTAGCTCAAGTCAATTAGAGTGAGCCATGGCTGTATACTAAAAGGGTTTAATAAGCTTGAGTGGTTTTTTTCGAACGTTAATTTTGTTTTTGGAAATAGCTCATAAGTCAGCCAATCAATTAGTCCGAATATCAGTCACGAGTCAGTGCGGCTGACAGCTACGAAGGAGGTCGCCAATGATGCCTACGAAAATATATTATGCCTCATGCTGTTTGTAAACTCTTCCGTATGCCATATGTCGACAATAACCTTTGATTGTCAGTAACTGTTAATGTAATGTACATTTTTGCATATGGTTTTACAATACAGCTATGGTTAACGACATCACCTGATGATTATTCGCTTTCATCTTCTTGGCTTCATGGAAATATTCATCGGTGCTGCCATTTTCAAAAAATGTATGAACCTTACGAGCGGTAAAGGAATAGAACTATTATTGCCAGTTCATTTAGTATTAATTATGTACTTAATAATTAAATATATATTTTTAAATATTTACAATTTTTAAATATTATTAGTACATCAACATCATCATCTTATCTAACTCGACTGCTGGACATAGGCCTCCCCCAAATAGCGCCATTTCGCCCATGCCGCATCCAGTACTTAATAATTGTTTTTTGTTACTTATCGGGAAAGAGCTGCCGGCAATAGTAACTAATATAGGGGCATGTTTCTTGGTATGTGTGACCAATATCAGTATGTGTATAAGTTAAACATTATTAGTTAAGTAACTAGGCAGTCAAACGGAAACAAATTGTGTGAAGAACAATTGTTTTACGGTGGAATAAAAATATTGAGAGTACGAGTAGGTGTACAAACCCTACGAAATCCTATATATACCTACACGTTATAATTTTTACAGTAATTAATACAGGCTGACGATAACGATGTATTAAAGTGCCTTCAGCACCATTTCAATATGATACAAGTTTACACGCTTAAAGGCAAACGTGTACAATATTAGTGATTATACATTAAAACGTTACGTTATAGGTTTGTCTAGGATTCTTGGCCACGTCCATTAAACATTAATAATATACCGTTTAATTAGACACATTCAAATACGCCATATGTAAGCACGGCGAAGTAATACGAACACAAACATAATTGGAAAGGCCCGAGGCTTTGTTATTTATGGACGCCATACATCAGCCGGGTAAACAAACACGCAGACGATCGGGGAATGCAAATGTGGCTAATGCTGATAATTGCGGTCGAGGTGTCTTTATAACGTTGTGAGCTGACGCAGGTAATTGCATGAGTGAGAAAGGAAGTTGCCCGTAGACGTCAGTAATAATAACGATAAAATAACGTCCAAAATCAAATGAGAATGAAGCGGGTATTTATACGGAATTTTCGTAGAGCAACAATCGTGTAAAATCCAAGAGAATCTAAAGTTGAAAGCGTTTGATTTGTGTAGGCCTAGAAGACCATAAAAAAATTCAATTGTACATATTTCCTTAAATTGCTGCGTGATCCATACGTCATTTTCAATGAAAAGAAACAAGGAGAAGCGCAGAAACCTTTTTATTTAAGACCTCACCTGTTGTACGAATAGACCTGGCGCATAATTTCAATACGGTGTTACTAAACGAAACACGTCATGACGCGTCACTGAACTGTCATATCAGATGACGGCCGCAGCGTAGAGCAAGACGCGGACATTCAACGTACATCCGGCTTACATACATTACATTTGCAAAGTATGGAATAAATATACACCTGTATAAAATAGATGCCTTTAGTAATATATAGATGTCGTGAATATCGGAGCGCACGGTGGTGTTAATGTCGTGCAAAGAGCGGTGGGTGGACGCACGCTGGGCGACACGCTCCTAGCTGGCTTTCATCAATTATCCGATAGATTTAAAGCTCTCGTGAACGTGGCTGAGGCGAGAAGGAATTTACCTTCAAAATAACAGTAAACATAACTTGACTAAAACTTTATAGTTATCAACTGAATATGATTATGTCAAAGTATTATTGAATTATTAATTAATTAAATTTGAATATAAGCGTTGTGGCTTCGGTGCGATTGTTTATTTTTGAAGTGTAAATTAATATATCTGGTCATTTGATATTTAAACCTCGATATGCGAATGTCGATGGAAGGTCTAATTTATTTTGTGAATTCAACCGTGAGTGATCGAGAGGTGCTAGATTCAAATCTTTGGTCGGGTAATTCTCGATTTTTCTAACTTAGAATTTCTGGGTAAAATTTCTAGTCGTGGATTGGAGTCCGGATTTGTATCCGGCGTATAGCAATGGGCTCATAACCTATTCCAGGAGACGTAAACGTAACTTGCGAAACGTGGGAGTGTACTACACTCCTCCGCCTACCTCTTCAAGTGATTACAGGCGTGATATTACGTTTTGTTACATAACAACATACATAGTTTACATAAATACTTAATATTCTGTTAAATTACAACTCTATGTAAGTAACATTAGATTGTACGTCCTGTTGTATCCAGTATCAGGGATATGAAATGTTATTCCGATGTTATAATAATAAAATAAGAACAGTTTATAAAATAAATGTTTAATACAAGGCTAGCAGTGTCGCACAGCGGGCGCCGCCCACCGCGCCTGCCGCGACACCTCCGCGACACTACCGCTGACAGCTAAAGTATGGGCGACGTTAACATTCAAGCGATATTATTGTAGACTAATAGTTTTGTTAATAGATGAATGAAATGATACAAGCTCACACTCTCACTTGATCAGCGTGACAGATATTGATCTCATGCGTTCTCATTGAAGGATAAAAGCATACTATTGTCACTAACTTGATTACTTTCTTAGGTGAACCCGGACAGAAGGACCGTGGGGAAATAATTGTTGTAATATCAGCTGACTTACCAACAAAGGTTTTACTGTAAGGTTTTACCGCACTTTCGGTGACGTCGCACTCTCCTCGGTATGTAGTACTTACCAGAATTAACTGAGTACTAGCGGGATAGCTAGCTTCGTAATAAATGCTTTGTAGCCGAATAAATTATGCGATCTGCATTAACTAATCCGATGGACAAGGTTCATTAAACTGTCTGCTGAACCGGAGCTCCTTAGTTCACTTCTAACCCGAGAAAAATGTTCATGTTACGGGCACATGTATTTATAGATTCAAAACATAAAATTGTCTTAATATCTGTTTAGAAATTTATATATGTTGTTTACGGTTGACTGTTGCGTGTCAACTCTTCTATTTGTTATTCCTGTTTATAATTCTTGCTATGTTTCAGTTCATAATTTGTATAATATGTGAGCAAATCAAATACCAGTAAGTTTCACAAGTGATTTAACAAAAACAACACCAGGCTGTAGCTTACTTCACAGCTATAATTAATTTAATTAATATTATGCATTATAATCAAAGCGTTGAATCGATAGTTTAAATTAAAGTCGGTAGTGTCGTGTCAGTGTCGCACATGTGGCGATAGTGGCCGGACGCCACGCGGGGAATGTGTGGCCAGCGGGGTTTATTTTACTGCGCACAGGGTGAGGACATAACGATACTCATTCACCAATTCCGTGCCGATTCTTCACTATTTCATTCGACAACACATAAAAGTTTCAGACACATCCTTACCAGAAGGCCTGTACACTGGTTTAAATATATAAATCTTTTGACTGTTCTATTTTTGAAAATAATAATATAACA
>DWDU01000680.1:0-17491 GCA_018245575.1 Jemadia suekentonmiller | reverse complement strand
GTATTCGTCCTACTTGTTTTTAATGGACAACACAACGTTCCGCAAAACGTTTCTACTAATATTGCTTTCTTATATCAGTACAGATATAAACTGTATTTATATATTAAGTTTAAACATAACCGTTTAAGGACATCTCAAGACTAGTAGCAGAGGCGATATAAATAACTGCCTTAAACGATTATATCATAACAAATAAATGGGTAATTTCGTTAGTAGAAAAATAGCTAAATCATCTTTAGAAACAAATTATGCTATGCATCTCTATACGACTTGAAATATGTCGTTGACTAAATGGATAAGTTTCTTGTATATTCTTATACTCCAGGGAACATCAAAATGTCGCTCGGTCTCTTTCTCTCGAACCAGGGTTGCACATCGAGCCTTAAATCTTAAATTAAATGGCAGTTGTTCACCCGTCTCACCGCCGACGAGGGCGCGATTGCTAATAAACGATCAACAGATATATTTTTGTTTGAATTACTTGCATGTATATGAACGAGTGAATGAAATGATATGGATCGCAAATGGAGGCGACCATATTATACGGGTATAAATTCACTGCACCAGTTGTTACGGCGTAGGTAGAGAGCGTCGAGTGCTCTCAGACCTGTTGATCTCATTCAACAATTATTTTAAATTAAGAAGTATGTAGAATAAATCTGAAGACCAAGTATGAATAGTTTCCTATTTCCTTCGTGAGGACATAGGACAGACAGATGAACAGATAAGCTACAGACGTGTCTCAATAGGCTTTGTAGGAAATAATAGTCTCAAATGTAACAACATATCTTCGGGGTTAGTTCACAAATCGGCGTATCTAGCATTAAATAACTCCGCGTATCTGACAAATGTAGCCAATTTTGAATTTTGCAGGCAATTCAATTAAATCAATCACTTTAACGCATAATCTACGTTAACAATACATAGAACCCATCAAATATTACTCTCTATGTAAAAATGATTCCACTGGTCCTTAAAATAAGAAAACTATAAAGTTTTAAACTTCGCCTGTAAAATTTTATCTAATGCAGATACGTACGTTTTATCAATGTTAGATAGGCAGACTTGCACTATCCACGACGATATACTGAATCGAAGTGGAGCAGAGTGACTATCAGAATCGATATAATCGTTCGCTTGACTCGTTACTCGTTGGCGGTGAAACGTGCATCTTATTCTACTTAGTTGCAATTCGCACGCGAGCCCGCGGCGGAGCGAATCGCCAGCTCTATCGTTTGTCCTCTCAATGAACTATGTTGATATTACTTAATTACCGTATTTAAATTATTCGTATTCGTACTTGACTTTAAATAATATATTTTTTATAAAAAAGCTTATGTCACATTTATAATATGTTCAGTTTACGTTATTGCTATAATTTCAATCTTACGAGAAGTAGTCTAAGTGGGAAGTCAAAAAAAATATATCATTGTAATCGGTTATTCTGCAATTTTTGTAAAGAGGTGCCCACCCTCTTGTTAAGGTCGCGGCTCGCACCCCGAGTGCTCTATGCCGCGGACGAAATATACAGAGCTCTAATAATAACCAAACGTTATGACAGTTCTCTAAACTTGTGCTAATTATACTTTGGTCAACATTTATCGGTTGGGTGTTCTCTCAATTTATATTTCATGAGTTATAAAAAAATATAATGGCAACATTATGCACTGAGGGCACTACCGACCACATAATCCTATACCGAGCCATAATGTAGACAAAACAGACGCGCACAATGTACAACAGCGTGAAAATGTATAAAGACTGGCTTCAATAAAATCATAATTAAGAGTACTGAAAAGTATTTTACCGATACGAATTTTGAAATAGCAAGATAGGGATTAAACGTAACTAAATACCATTTTAAGATATGATTATTAGTAATATATATAATGATATTTGTAACATATAGCGCTGTCTGTTTGTCTACAATTTATTCAAAAATCTTGTTCTCAAAACTCGAATCTCGGGAAGTTTCCTTTGCAACCTCGAGAAACGATCGACGATAGCTTAATAAACGGGCGTTCCATTCAACCCCTACTCACCCTATTAAAGCCTTAGATGTATTTCATTATTCATTAATACGCGCATAGATCTAGGGTTACGTGTAAAAATGGTGTTATCAACGTTGTCACTTATATAATAATAAGAGCACAACATATTAATTGTTAATGTTTCCTACACTATCGTAACAATAGTATACGACCGTATTTTCGCAGCTGTCTTCGGTAGGAAACATTTTTTGTATCACGACATATGAATTTTGCATATTACGAGTAATGTACGTGAAAGTCCATGATGTTTCAAATATTGGAGGGAAAATTGTAATATACAAACATGTTTATGTTTCAAGACAACTGAGAAAAGACGGATTTCAGTAACAATTACAGGCGGCAGTTATAAGGACGCCGTCTGCCAGCTCACTGAAAGTGGCCTCTATGTGATCACACCTTTACCAGCTGTTCACTTTCGATCAATCAAAAGTTACTTCGTAACACAATTTAATCAAACGCGCCTTATTTCTCACAATCCGAGTTATTTTTAACAATAACATTTTCATTCCATTGCGTTGCAGTAATATTGTAATTACGTTAATCTAAAAATATTATGCAAGAAAATCGACGGTGTTGCCAGAATATTGAAACATTTTTTTTGTTTTGTGAACATTTTTTGTAACGGCAATATCTTTATCGACTAATAAGGAATATTATGTCTAATTTTCTCTTTATACAAATATCTCGTACAGGTATGTATATAACAGTATTTTTAAACTTTACATCTTTTTTTGTATATTTTGTATATCTTTAAAGCTTTATTTTGAATTTATTTTATACAATAACACCGTAGATTTTCTTGCAACTCAACAACAATCGTTACCGTTATACATTACATTCCAATCGGAATCCATCACTTTTCGAAAGTCCATTATCATTATTTTTTTGACATCGACGAGACGTAGTGATATCGAATATTTCTCATCAATCGATGACAAGCGTTACAGCCTTGTGTCACACGAGACACAGTTAGCGTTTTTCGAAAAAAATCAAATGATAACTAACTAAACTAATAACTGTTTTGGATCTAAATATAATTGTACTTTGTCAGGTTGTATTGCCCGCTGAGTAAAATAAGCGAGAAATTCTATTGGGTCTAGCGATCTTCATTTTTGAGTATTTATGCGTGCGCACCACGGCCCTGCATATTTTCGCATAAACACCAGTGTTATCAATGAACCTTCGATTAGACGGCATAGAGTACAGCTGCTGACATATTACAATGCCAGGCTCAATGGATTTCAGTCACTTCATATATTGATGAATACATTTAATGAACTTCCGGCTTATAGGACAAATCCATTCAACAGTATTATTTGAAACTCGCTAAAACAACTAGTTGGTGTTTCGACAGCTCGTTGGCTAGTTTGTTTCCTTAAGTCATGGTTTCGTTTTCCAGTGAGAAATAACGCCGATGTAGGCATTTCAATGAATATTGCAATACGTGCAAGTTAACGTAACACGCATCAATAAAGAGATATTCGACATCCGATGTCACAACGCCACATCAATTATGTCACGTTACAATACTATAATACAAAATAACTTACAGGCTACATATGCTTTTTAGTTAGTTGTTGTTGGTTTTATATGTCACCATTTCGAGTGTCTATAAATACACAAATTAATACATAACAATAAAACTAACTACGTAGTTAGCTACGATTAAACTCAGTTGACTAGCTAGACTTAGGTAACTAGTTAGCCAACCAGCTAGCTACCCCGCGAACTAGTCAGCCAATCAGGTCACCCACCCGACTAGGTAGCGAACTAAATAGTTAAAGAACCTAGATAGTCGGCTAGTTAGCCGGGCAGCGAGCGGCGGCGCGGCTAGGTGGCGTCGGCGTGCATCTGCTCGCTGCGCAGGAAGTCGATCTGCGTGTAGAGCCGCGCGGCGGGCGCGGCCGCGGCGCGGCGCGGCTCCAGGTCCAGCGCCGCGTAGTGCAGCGCGCCGCCGCACGCGCCGCCCTCGCCTGCGGGCCGCCACGCGCGTCAACGGACCACTCAATGCCGATAACGATTACAATCGAAACAGCACTTGGAAATAATTATAGTATTCTCACTTAAAACTATAAGTAATGGAAACGAATTACTATATTAAATCTTCCAAACTGAATTTCTTTTTGTAGCAAAACGATACATATGAGGCCAATAAGTCAGTAACAATGCTTAACTCTTTTGCACACATAATTAAAATCTTTGATTAACACCAAATTTATAAATATATGGATGCACGTTAGTATCTTTCTTGGAATAGTAAAAAGTTATGGGAATACTCACCCCGAACGTCCGTAGGCTCAGGGGACCTGACTACAGCCTTATTAGACATTACATTGCAACACGAGTCGTTTTCCACTTCCGGCAACTTGGCGACGTTGACTCCGGGCCGCATGAGCGTCACGTACTGCGGTGAGCTCGACACATCCGAAATCGGGACCGGATCCGACGTCCGATCCGGACTTCTGCGGAACGCATCGGGGCTTCGCTTTCCCTCAGGAGACCGCCTTCCGTCCTCGGAAATCTCTCGAACGGTGGTGAGAGCGTGATGGGGAGGGTCCTCCTCGAAGTCCGCGGTGTCGAGTTCGGGGGGCGAGGCGGGCGAGTCCAGCGAAATGGGGAAGATGGTCTGCGATCCGTGCGGCGTGCGCGGCTCGCGGGTGCGGCGCCGGCCGTCGTCGGGCGAGGCGGCGGCGGGCGCGGCGGGCGGGGGCGCGCGCGGCGCGGCGATGGCGATGGGCCGCGTGGGCGCGCGGCCGTACGACATCTCCACGTAGCCGTCGGGCGTGCCGGCGGGCGCGGCGGCGGGCGGCAGGTCGCCGGGCCGCATGTCCACGTAGCCGGCGGCGCGCGGCGACATGTCCACGTACTCGTCCACGTTGGTGCGCCCGAATCCTAGCGCGGGAGGTGTTCGCGCCATATTAACCTGAGCATATTATTCAATTGGCGTCAGTTCGTACTAACGGCTGACTGTCATAGTCATTAAGTTATAACGGAAATTGGTTATATATAAAAAAATTAACAATGTCTAATTCGATTTTAATACTTAAAAAATTTACATCCCATTTAAATTAAAACATATGTCACTGTTAACACGATTTGTAAATTCCTAGAACGTTTGAACCATAAATATTTTAGGAACTTGTAATAATATTAAACGTAACTTCAGTAATTAATAATAATTTTAATCATTGACTTGCTGTGTTATCCAAAAAAGTTAAATTTTATATGATAAATAAAAAATGAATTTAGAAAGTAATCCGGAAAAACAAAACTTTGAACATCGTATAGTATTTGATTTTTTTTGAAACAGCAGAAATTATATTCGTCTCCTCAACATTACGTACCTACGTCAAAATAAAAGACAAACGCAGAATACCATAAGAATGTCGTGCAATGCTACAAAAACGCTAAAAGTAACCTTGGGCGAGGCGGAATTGGCGGAGAAGTCGAGCTCCATGTGGTCGGAGCCGTGGTGCGGCGGCGCGGGCGCGGGCGGCGCGGCGCCGGGCCGCTGGCGCGCGCCGGCGCTGTAGGCTCGCAGGCGCGCGGCCGGCTCGGCGCGCGGGCCGGGCCGCGAGCCCACGCTGTACGCGCGCGTGGCGCGCTCCTCCGCGATGTGCGACACGGCCGGCTCCAGCTGGTACTCGCTGCAACACCGCCGCCACACACGCGCTTACTGCCGCCGCTCTACACTGCCTCACTACCACCTCACGTTACGTTGTTATACAGATGTAAAAGTACAAAATAAATTGAGTAAAATAACTAGGGAGACTCAAAGATGCGATAAAATACTCTCTCAATTTATACGAAACGACAACAAAAAATGTTTCGGTACCCTTAATCCTTGATTTTGGTAATACTAATACGTTACGCATCGCAAAGGATCATCCAAGCTTTAGGATACTATCCCACCCTTGATTCTGACTAATTTATTATTGCTAAAATCGCAAAGAATATGTAGTAATCACATTTTCATATCCGAGTCTTAATGCCGATTCATATTAAATATTCAACAATGGTTCCGCATAGAAGCGGCAAACAGTGAATCTCACCTAAACCTCGGATCGGTAGACGGTGTTCCGCTGTACACGGAGCCACTGGACGAGACGAGCCCGCTGATGGGGTCGTGGCGCGGCGCCATGGGCAGGTACCCGTCGGGGACCGTCTCCGAGGGATCGATGGGGTCGTCGGCGCCGAACGACGACGTGCGCGAGTGCGCCACGGAACTGCCGCGCGTCGTCATACTGTTGATGAACGATACGGATAGTTAAAAACGTTTAACGGATTCGATCTCGAGGCGCAGATTAGCAGCTGTGTAAGCCGCACATATTTCTCTTGAGTAAAAAATTTGAATCTCAATCTATGTTATTCGATTGCAATATTAAAGGGAAGCATAAAAAAATCTACTAAACTATAATTTTACGCATGGTGTTGATTCTTTCGTTGTGAGGACGACGAGCAAAAATAATATAACTAGAAAGGTTAAAAAAAAATAAAAATTAAGATTTTAAACTTGAATGGTGTTCTCATATGATGATAATGTTTATTATGCTCACTTCATGAAGTCTCTGGTCAAATCACAGCTGTCCGGCTCCTCGGGTATTCGCGGCGTGCCGTACCACTCCACTGAGTCGATCTCGTCTCGCGATGAGTCCAGACCTAATTAAAACAAAAACACAATTTATTGTCGCATACGTCTTGAAACTGGCTGATGGCGAAGTCAAAAGTGTCCGAAACCGGCGCGCATGTATGAAAATAGTGACGAATGTCGATAAAGCGCCGCAGGTACCACCTACCTATATAAGGATAGAGATATTTGGCACTCAGTGCTATCTGGTTACCCGTGAGCGATCTGATGTGAAGATATGTGTGTATTTATGTATATGTACATCTTAACAAAGTTAACAAACGAACATAAAAATAAAGAACCTGTTTGAATATGAACGACAAAATAGACCATATATGATTAGCGCGTTGGTGCAGCGGTTGGTAAATCTGACTATTGCGCCGGGGGTCGTGGGTTCGATTCCCACCCAGAATAAATATTTGTATGATGAGCACAAGGATATGTTTGTTGTGTGTCTGTGTGAGATGTCCCGAGATATTATAATGATCGTTATAACTACAGCTCGTGCGTAGGTTACCCTCGAGTAAGTCCGCGTGCCTGGGCGGCGGCCTGTCGCCGTCGGCGGACGAGCACGCGCGCGCCGGCATGCTGTCGCAGCGGCTGCGCAGCGTCCCCGCGTCTGCGGACAAGCGGACTTTGTGAAACGACTTCACCACTCTCAGTGCCTGCCTGTTGTATTGCTCGAGAGAAACAAGCGTAAATGTTTATTTGCTCACTTATTCTTGACTTATATTCTACGTTACAACATTGTTATGAAGAACATTTAAAGTGAAATTTCAATAGGGGGGTACTCATATTTGTTATGAATCTTCGTAACATGTAGTTGAAGAGAGACAAACTAATGACGGTTACATTCAAAATGATATTGATACACGTTTATATATACTGAAAAAAATTTATTATATATGTAAAAGAGCAAGTATACGAGTACGTCGTGTATATTTACATATAAGCTATATACAGAATATGTACAAAATAAATTGCCAATGTTATTTTTTTTATTAAAGGTATTATTTCTTCACAAGCCCAGCGCATAAAACATTAAAAGCGAGCTCGATACAGCATACTTCGTGGAAAACCTACAACTTACATTGTGTTAAATGCATGCGAGATATGCGTATGCTTAGCATGGGATAATCATGCACCACTAATCGTACTTCATGTTAAAGTCTAATAAATTATTAAACAATGTAATAATAAAAAAAAATCCATTTTTTTTCATTGATAATATTAATGTGAAAAGTAAATAATAAGTCATGTAAGAAAAAGTGCAGCAAAAAAGAAAATGCTGAAGCGTTTTTGTTATTTCAAAAGTGTCATTACATTTTTAACTGTGAGACGTCGGAAAGCTAAATGTTTATTTCGATTAACTGTGCTACTTTTTATTATCACTGACGCACGTAGAGAGTTCCGCGAATAGCTAGCGTACGTGCACGGAGCACTCGACCGACAAATTTTAATCGCCCGCCTTTCAACGGGCTTCGTAGACTAACAAGCGAATATTATAACGTATTAAATTCACATTTTATAAATATAGAATGTAAAAACATTACACGATTACAATATAATACACGTGCGCAATGAATTTTAAATAATTTTATTTCTATTCTACTAGCCGTTACCCGCCTGCACTGCTGGACGCATTGTGAAATTTGACAACACCCTACTTTATTATTATAATAAAAATTTCATTGACCATTTTACGACACTTAAAATAAATTCTTTACGATCATTTTGTTTATAAACTCCTTGCACTCATCACTCACCCTCAATGCGACCATCCGTGTGCAGTCCATTTGCTCGATAACAATAACAAACACTGACGATGGCTAAGATGCTATATGTTCACATCAGACTACCCACACAACTTCAGTCGTAGAAGAGTGACAGTAATTATACATGAGATGACTATGGATCTATTTACATACACCTGTGGTCAAAAAATGAATATAGTCAACATTTTAAAAGAGAACTCGTCTCTCTCATTCGAACGTGTATAAAAAAATTCTATGTCAAAGAGAGCAAAAACTTCAATGGAAAGGACATTTGCTATTTTCGTTGACTCTCTCGTTGGCCGGATTTGTTTGCAAACGCGACTGCCGATCGAGAGGTCCTGTGTTCCAATCCCGGGTCGGGCACTATTTAATATAGCAACTTGTTGTGAATGATTTAATATTAGACTCGGCACCTATATTATAGACAGACGTAAACGTAACAAATGAAATGTTGGAGTCTACTACACTCCTCTGCCTACCTCTGCGATTATTACAGATGTAAGATATTTTCTTTCCTTTACTCATTGTGACAGTTAAGCTTATAGAACACTTTTAGAGTAAACCTACTGCTATATACACTGTACTCTCTTTTAAATCTTTAATTCTTGAGTCTAATTTGTACAGTTTCTTAGCTATTACCGTTAATTCCTGTAACTAATTTATAGAAATTGCAACATAGTATATTAAATTAGATTCAATGGTCGAATTCATACAACTCGAAACGTATTATCTTTAATTCAAATGTCACATTTATACAACATGAAATTTATTATCTTTCATTCAAAAGATTTATCATATTACTTGTAACTATTATCTTTCATTAAAATGTGGAATTTATACAATTTGTAATTTATGAAATATAATTCAAATGTCGGATTTATTTACTTTGCAATTTGTTATCATTAATTCAAATGTCAAATTTATACAACTACTTACATAGTAACTGTAACTTATTGTTTAAATTCAACTGTAGAATTTATATAGTTTGTAAATTATATTATTTCATTTAACGTCAAATTTTATAAAGTTTGTTACATGTACAAGGAGAATGTATACAAATTTATAACGCATTATATTTAAATTTCAGATCGAACAACCCCTTATCGCTTCATATGATTGCACAACTATTTCAAAGTGTCATTTAGATAACGATTTATTGATTCTGAATAAACAGGTCATTCTTTTAAATTCAATGTACCTATATATTTTTAGAAACCTAACCAGCTTCCTGTTCTATTTCACCGTCACGACAGGTATTTCGTTTATTCCTTTCATAGACGTTCATTAAATCTTTAAATAATATTATATATTATTGAAAAACATTATATATTTTTTTTTTTTTTTTTTATATTTTCATTAGATTCTTCTCCAGCCTCGATCGACTGCACTGAACCTTTTTCAGTACTTTATACATCTTTTGTATAACTTTAGGTATTTCAGGAGATAAATTGCGTAATAAACTTGTAATAAATAGTAGCGAGTGTAATAAATAAAACGGTTTTCACAATTAAATAAAACCAAACTAGAATGAATATATTAGAAGCCGTATACATAAAAAATATAATTATAATCGCATGCAATATGTCTTAAAATAACGGAAGCGATATTAAAAGCGGCAGAAGTTGTTGCCATATTTTAATAATAGTCGTATTTTGACGGTGGCAACGTTTAAATTTAACATTTCTGTGGTAGATAATATTCGAAATTTCGTTACTTTGAGTGTCTTAAAGCTACACGCTCATTAAAACAACTTCCATGAACAATCTTATAGCGTCATCAACAGAATCACCGTACCTACCGTCGTTATGAAATCTGAAAAAAAAAACCAATCAACCCAAAGAACGCAAGACAACAAACAAAGAAATAAAATGATAATGTGCACAGTGGTGCGATGGCGATGGCGATGGCGAGGGCGAGGGCGAGGGCGGGGGGCGAGAGCGCGATGGCGGTTAGCGAAGCGTGGTACATACTCTTGGTATGCGCGGGCGACACGGACAGCTTGGAGAGGCGCGCGCCGGTGGAGGCGCGGCGGGCGGCCCACTGCGCGGGCGCCTTCTTGGCGGCGAACGAGTCCGTGCCGTTGACGGCCTTGCACGACGAGTGCATCGCCTTATCTACTATCGCGCGGTCCACCTCGTCGCCCGTGAGCGGCGCCGAGAACGTGCGCGCGTGCGCGACCCGCGGCGGCTCGTGCGCGGACGGGCAGCCGGCCGGCAGCGACTCGGTCCTGTGGTGCCTAAACACCCGCACCGGAATATCCCCCTTGTCTGACGTTAGTGTGTTATTCGGCGGTAGGTTTTCGGCTGCGGAAAAGACAATGAGAAGCGACACGTAAAACATATGGCACCAAGCGTCACCCGGTGCGGATGGTTTGTTAAGTGAATAATGCTGGACGATGGCACCTGCCGAAGGGACTAATGACTGATGTTCAGAAAGTTATAATGGCCGTACAATTAATCGACAATAATACAATTCAAAATGCTAGCGTGCATTATAATGCAACGCATTGATTTTTCTCAACTATTTTTCACAACTCTTTTCGCTCATTACACATGTCGTAAGTAAGTAGACATAATTTATAAACGTCATAAACGAACGAAGTACTACTTTTTTTTACAAATAACAAAAGGAACTGCGTGAAATATATAATACGTTAACATTATAAATCTATCAAGTACCATCGTCCAAATGTGGTTACATTGTTGTCACAAAAACGCAACAAGGACTTCAATTATCCAGTTTAATTTATCCCGGAGGCAATTCTCGGAGATAAATCTCACCCATTGATCGTTTAACATAATCGACCGTGGCGTATTATTTCTCGTGGAAAAGTAACTGTCTCTATTACTAACTGCCCTCAAAATTTCAGAAAAAAAAAAGCAATATCCTTGTTACATTTTTGCACAAACTTTCAATCATGTAGATGACAACGATCACACTAAGACAGGACAGATAGAAATGACCAACAAAAACCATCACCACGGTCATGCACAGGATAATCATTCTTACACCGTATAGAATAAAGCTCATGATGCCTTCCGCGAGTAATTTAACAATATCTAGGCATGCTTGGGCATAGAAAAGGAGTTTACACAAATGTTTAAAACACAATTTTAAATATAGACAAAATATTATATAAATAAATCTTTTGAACAATGCATTAAAAATTATATGTGGCTATAAAATCAATAAGGACTATTATTATGAAAATATACAAATAAACTATTTTTGAACTTTTTTTTCGCTCTCTTTTTTATATATGTACTAGCCTAAGATATTGCATTCGAAATGAAAGATTTTTGATAATGATAAAAAAATGATAATATATTACTCTTAATTTAATGTATTATACTATTATTATTATTATTACACAGTAGAGGCTGTTCCTGCGATTTGGCGCTGCATTACGCAACTCATAGACCTTTATACTTACGTTTCAATTAATTAAATTTTCATAATTTGTAATATAAATAATTGAAAGATATAACAAACGGTATTCCAAAGTATTTCCTCTGTATCACCTACCTAATGATATTTTGGGTGATGTCAAAGTTGAAATATAGAAATACGAAAAATTCAATCAGATTTACTACGATTCTAATATTATTTTAACAACATGTTAATCGGAAGAATATGTAAGACTATTTTAAAAAAATCAATGAATCAATCGTCATTCGCTCGTCCGTTTTTTCATTCACTCATTCATTTCTTGCGCAATTCTCGACACAGTACATAGACATCGATTGACTTGTTTTCATAATAAATATCAGTAGGCATTTCAGAGATAACACATTGTTAGATAAACGTTCTTACATTACAATGTCAAGAAACATTAGATGAGACGTAGGTATGTATATTAGAAACGTATCACAAAGGTGCGGCTAGATTATCAGGCGATTTGTTCGTATCGTGATATCGCAATAAAACTTTGTGCAGTCTTTGGCGAAACACGTTATGTAAATATGTACCTAGCGCTATCACGCTTGCTACCAAACAGCGGTTCGCACGAGTATATGATTAGACTATTTTAGACTAGTAAATAACAAATATAAAAATGTTAATACTATAATTGTATTTTGTTTAACTAAAAAAGAAAAAAATACGACATCATTGAAATTGACATATGAAACAACATTACAAAAAAATAATAGTAAGTAAGCTCCGCGTGACGTCATCACAACTACCAGTGACGAACTGTATTGACCAAGCCAGAGAACTATATCGAGATAAAATATTTTGACGCCTGCCAATTTACTGACAACACTCTAACGAAAATTCGGTAACGACCGAAAACATGGCACCATTCATTAGCACATTAAATTCTGCTAGATAGGTACATTGCGACCACAAAACTAACATTTACGATCCAATACAGACATTGGGCGAAACTTGTTAAAGTATTTCCAAAACAACGGATACATATCTACATGTTTTTTTTTCTTCAGTTTGCCTAGCAAGCGTGTTCCATTTCAATGTATGAAAGGACGTGTATAATTTGTACAATCACATTGTAGTTGTAGATAGGGGGAGACGGAGGGGGGATGAAGATGTCAACGTCAAAAACCCGTAAGCATGACACAGAAGGAGAGAAGCGCGTACACCACAATTTTTATAAAGCACGGACAATGTTAGTACAAAGACATTCAGTTTCACAGCGTGAATGTGATTCGAAATGATTTCAATTACAAGCATTAATGATGACACGATGACTGAAAACGTGCGACGTCGACAGATCCAACGCTGGCTCCGAACACCAAGAGCGTGAAGTCAGTTGTACGATATTTCTTCGTCGTGCGTTTACAAATGTACCAAATTCCTTTTTCAAGTCACCGCGCTAACAATTTACACTTGCATACTTGCGTAAATATCTCCAGGAAACGTCTCGAATTCGTAACTATATGGATCCTCTCGAAAAGCATACAATTTCTCTTAACCGTTTACGGTTACTTCGATGCATTATAGTAAGCATGATTATGAACACGTTAAGGTTTTTCTTTGCAGGTTCAATGGAAGATCAACTTAACGTGTTGTGCACATAGCAGCCGAAACAAAGTACAATTGCCTAGCATCAAACGGTGGCGGGGCGAGCCAAGAGGCGCGTGTACGCGGTGCACAGTACCGTGTGGCGGCGCGGGGGGCGCGGGCGGCGCGGGGGGCGCGGGGGGTGCGGGGGGAGCGGGGGGCGGCGCGGGCGCGTCGCCGACGCAGTACGCGGCGGACGCGCACACGCACTGCCGTATGCACGAGCCCATGCACAGGCACTTGTCTGCAATAGATTCGCCCTATGTAGCTCCGCTACTTCGGCACACACTATATTTTTTTTTACGCCTTTTGTCAACGCGTTATGCTCTTCTCTATTTGTGTTTCTATATGTAAGATATACATATATTATGAATATGTATTATCGTAGAAGTAATCATGAAAATCTTTTTAAACACCATTTATTTAACGTTACCTCGGGAATTTTTAAATTCATCAGATTGGCAGCAATTAAATATAATTGCCCCCCCTCACCTCTACTGCAACTTCTACCAATTTCGTACACAAGTTCCTACGGAACTTACTCTTTTATAGATGTTGTTAGTTATTTTGTTGCTATGAATACAGTAACTCGCCCAAGATAAACTTTTATCATTAAAAGCCAATCATGAATATAAAATCAATGGCGACGTGAAAGTTAACTGACTTCACATTGTTTCAATTATTATATAATATGAAAAAACAAGATGAATTAGTTTAATTACTCTTATATTGAATACCCTTTTAAATGAACATCAAAGTGTTAGTGGGATGTACATCGCTACGATTACCACAAAAAGTGCTTAGCTTGAGAATATGACAACACACAGACCGAATTGTCACTTGCGATAACGACATTAAAATAATGACAATTTAGAAAACGAGTACAGTAAGGGAGAATTATTTCCCTTACTTGAACAGTAATCTGCATATTCTTTCATATTAAATTACTAATTCTATCGTTATGTGTGGAGGTATCTTAACTTCACTGTGTTAAATCAATCTATCTTAGTTTATCCTTTCTGGCAAATATTTGATTAAATTTCCTTTCCTTAAATATCTGACCACAGGTCAACATAAATTGCACATAAAACATTATACAATTTATCATATTGAGGTTGAATTTTATTTTAACCTCAATGCTGCATGCCGGCATGGGACTGCTGCAAACAAATTGAGCTGCTAAATGTGTGGTTAAGTCTTCTCTTGCCCTTTTTATTTAATATCCAAGTATGTTTTACCGATATCTTCACTCTACATGTTCCGTCTGATATCAGACAAGTGAAATGCCTTTTCAACATGAAGCTGAATATAAGTAGTTATCTTTTTTTCCTATTATTTCAATTTACTTGCCATTCCTAAACCCACTCTCTTATATATATGAACTATAATCTTGCTCACTATAAATATTTGAAATTCTTTTTACTTGTTTTAAATGAAACTTTATTATATTAATTATTTAAAAGAACATCGGCAATTGTTTAGGAAAATACTCATTAGTATTATGAAGTCATTTATACTGTGAATGCGGAGCCAAATAATTATTACACGTTAGTAGACGACAATATGTAACCACCAATGTTCATATGGTAAAAGGTATGATAAAGATTTTCAACTTTTTAAAGCTTAAATTTAATTCAAGACCCACACCGTTACTCGCTATCTAATTAAAACCTTTCTAAAAATCACCTATAAAATTATAATAACAATATTTCCAAGCCAAATGCAATTTTCAACTTGAATCTAGATGAAATTTCTATCCACAAACCAATTACAATAAGAAGTAATTATAGTAATTACCACTATTAAATTATAATAATTAGTTATAATTAATTAAATCATTATAATTGGTCAACTTGAACAATTTCCAAAAAGGGTTAATTTTGATAATGGTCCTAATTCTGATTCATAGTTTCATGGAACAAAAATTTAAATTATTCATTACGACGATATGTATGGATATCGAAATATATATCTTATGTGAAATAGCCTTTGATGATTAGACTACACTGTTTTTGTTTTTAACATATATCATGTACTTGGGTATTGATAAAATGTACATATTTACACTACGAACACCAAAAGATCATAAAAAGCATTCACCAAAGTAATAAAACACTTAAATCAACAGCTATTACATATCAAAAGTACACTATATCAAACTACATCAACAAAATAGCGAAAAAAAACAATACTTGTAAATTTATCTATCTACATAACAGGATTAAAATTAGCATTACTAAAACTACCAAAAATAACATTACTAAGAGAGACAGTGTACAACAAAGAAATATGTATACAAATTATTTAAATCTTATTTCCATGTAATACACACACAGTTAAAATTATAGCCATATTAATAGTAATGAATTAGTTGTATCTGAAGATCAGTTTCTTTGATTGTAGACGGAAAGTGACTGGGAGATCCGAAATATACAGAAGATACCCAGTATAAATGTCATTGTAAATAAATATGTTACAACTTTTTCTTATACTCATCATTGTGTAAAATGACTATATACATATACTATCACTCTTATTATTGTGTATAACTAGATACATAAATCTTCGAAATACAAACCGAAGAACCTGATTTATAAGACTGTAGTCGTAAGGAGATGAATATATTGAACTCATAAAGGATATGATTAGTAAATAAATGATAGCACTTCAAGAAATTGCAGGTTTTTAACATTCAAAAGACACTAAAATAGTTAATTTTTTTTGTGTATTTTATTAACTTTCTTATTACTCTTACTCTTTTATTATTTTGAAACCAATCTAATAACTCATTCAATTTAAATAGACAACCAATACTGATATAATCTGTGTAGAGGGTACAAAATGTATCCTAATACATAAAACCATAACCAGTATATCTATCCACTTATAGGACTATAGGACTTAACTAATCAATCGAGAAGTGGCCCACATATTGCAGCTATCAACCTCAAGAAAAATAATCCTCATTACGAGACTGTGATAACCTCGACCCAAAAACATAAAGGCAGCATTAGTTCCTCATTACTACCCCACACACACACAGGTAAGTTTACTCATCAGCCTGACAACAAATTTTTTTTCCCAACAACCCGCCTTCCTCGTCCGCGAGCTAATCTAACATCCACCCACATACGTACAGACACTCACCACTGTAAAGGCCCGTCCGTCCGCCGCCGTCGGAGTACGCCTGCGGCCGGCCGGAGAGCGTGTGCGAGCGGTCGCGGGTCAGCGACCCCCTGCCCGGCACCACGATGTGGTCCTTCTCGTTCTCCGTCTCCTTGGCGCAATTCTGCATCGCACTGCAAGCGGGAACAGTTCACAGCTAGGTTTGTTAACATTGAAGATATGTAAGTGCGAGAAGCGGGGCATGGAATTGAGGGAAGGCCGTTTTTGAAGTTACGATAGAGGTGAATATATTTAGAGGACCAGGTGTATAATAGGGGCCAAGTACAAGAATTATTATTCTACAGACCTAAAAATCACTCTCAGGCAACCAGCACACACAACTCTAACGGAATCCTTCGTAGCATCACACCTGTGACTCAAATGTTGAACAGCGTTTACATACCTACATACATTCTAACCTAAATAAATCTACAACCTACCCGTCTCCTTTAATGTCCTCCGCAACTTCGTTCTCTGTAATATTCCACGAGAAAGCACTTCTTCACCTATAACGCTTTACTTTGTCTTCTGTGTAGCTTCAGTTAAACATCTGTTAGTGGTTTCCCTACAGCTGGATCGCGTGCAGGTGTTTAAATGTAAACTTACTGGTATATGGTGGAGTGCATGCTCTGAGCGATGTTGGAGTCGTCGGAGTGCATCCATAGCTCACCAGCGCCCGTCACGGTCTGCCGGCCGACCTCCATGTAGAAAAAACATTCTGAATCACCGCACCTGGAAAATGTATCATCATATTAATAGGTTATACTACAGAATACTACAGAAATGTTCTAATTTAGATTTTCTAGTAGTGGCTCGGAGTCTGGATATGTGCCCGATGCATGGCAATAGGC
>DWDU01000679.1:0-17497 GCA_018245575.1 Jemadia suekentonmiller | reverse complement strand
CGACCCGGGAATCGAACCCAGGACCTCCCGATCGGCAGTCGCACTTGCAACCAACACGACCAACGAGGCAGTCAAATTCTTGACGAAAGGAGAAAAAATGATTTATTCTCAATAGACATTATACACATTTTGATCAATAAACTGCATCGTACCAACGAAACGAGGCTTCCAGAGAATAATGATATAGGATTGAAAAGAAATTGAACTTGAACGATGAATTCATCGGAATATGAAAAGGGGATTAATTCAATTTTTTGCAAATGAAGCTTGTATTATGATAATAAAAACGTTAGGTCGGTTTTCAATTGGAAGAATTATGCACGGATTATAAAGATGTGAATTATGAAAGAAATATTTTATTGAACATTGCGTAATAGTTGCCGATATCAAAAGAAACATTTCAAAAATTGATCTTAATATAGCGACAGCTAAATATTGAACGTTAGTTCGTGATAACTCAATAGCTCATTGCGAACTGAGATTACAATAAATTCAATCTCAATAACACAATAGAAATATATATACTATGTTATATCCTATACTATGTCTGCCAACCTGGACTTGCCCAGCGTGGCAGACTATGGCCTTAACACTCTCGTTCTGAGAGGGGACCCATGTTCCAGCAGTCGAACAATAAAAGGGTCGACAGAAAAAAAGTTATATTGGCTATTGGTGTTCCTTTCAAACAACTACGGGCAGTGTGGGGAGAAAACATAAAAGTAATTTAACGCGTAGCCTTAAGCGAGACTTTGACGAATTGAACAAAGACCGATCGTCTGTTACACGACAGATTGAGCTAACGAGCTCGCAGAGATAAAAGCGTTGAGCGCGCCCTCATTTATTACTTTAATAATAACAATTTTTTCTACTTTTAATATTATTAAGCTAAAGATTACATCTACTTCTTCGTCATCGTTCTCCCGATGCTGGGCGAGCTCTCTCGCTCCAGCCGGTTCCCCATTACTAAGGATCATGCTCTAGCTTAAGTTCATCCAACAAGACTATCCAGGAGGGGCGATCTCTGGCTTGGTGCACCACCACGCTCAGAGCACCGAATGTAAAATTTCTATGACAATATTATGAAAAAATTACTAGTACATACGTTGTTTCAATAATAATAAATAAAATGTCTGGGAACAAAATAAAAAGGCGAGGTGTGGCTAAGCACAGCTAGATGCCTTGACCGCTTACGGCAGCAGCGTTGACGGTGCGAGAAGCTGTGTTTTGCAATCGCCCATCCGCTTACCCAACGTTGGGATTATAAGCATAACCCTTCGGGTGAGACCTACGTCCAAGTGGACTGCAATTTGCCAATACTGATAATGAAACAAAATGTAATTTAACGAGTTTGCGGAGGTTATTTATAATCTTAAATTCATACCCACTTTGTTTCAATAATAAAATTAACAATATATTATTGTATAACATGTTTGTGAAGGTTAACTATTTAACATCTTAAAATTATTATAACATAAAACGTAACATCACGCCTGTAATCCCCGAAGAGGTAGGCAGAGGTGTGTAGTACACTTCCACGTTTCACCAGTTACGTTTACGTCCCACTATGGAATAGGTGGTGAGCCTATTGCCATGCACCGGGCGAAAAACCAGACTCCGAGCTACTATTAGAAAATCTAAATTAGAAAAATACTATAGGGCCCGACCCGGCAATTGAACCCAGGACCTCTTGATCGGCAGTCGCGCTTGAAACCAACACGACCAACGAGGCTTGACGGTAGATATCAACACTTTTTTTTTTTTATATTTGTATAGCATTATTCCAAATTGTAAATTTTCTTTGTGTGCTGTCCTCTTGAACAAATATTGTATTTAAAACAATTATGGAAATATTTTATATTTTAGCATTTACATAATATTTGCATGTTGAACACAGGTGGGTTTGGCTGTCCAAAATATGAAATGTGTTATTGTTACTGTCAGTGGAGCCGGCGAGCTCAGCACTGTGAAACGAATGAGTGGCAACTGTATGGGCGAAAGCGTGACATTACGTGTTACCGGCGCTGCTCAATATGAAGTACATGCGTATGAGTGAGACAGCGACACAACGATCAATAATTTATTTTCTAATAAAAACGCTTTAAATCTGGCAAAAGCATTTTAATTTAATATGTATTTACGAAAACAGAAATTACAGAACTGTTTTCATATATATATTTATATCTCCAAAACCAAGCACTTAGTGGCGTTAACATCTTTAATTGACAGTACAAAATCACAATAATTTCGTGTCAATGTATACATATATTTATAATACGAGCTGACTCGATCTAAATACACGAAGGACATTAAATTACAAGTGTACTTAAAATGCAACATAAAATACATGCTTACTGGTCATACTTTCGCTTTGTCTTGTAAATAGTTGGCGAAATATTGACATACTGTTCAACACTAAAACGCATTCTGCCAGGAAATATAATTAAACCAGGAAATATAATGAATGTATTAAAACATACTTATATGTATAAGTATGTTTTAATACGATATTTTTATGGATTCTGAAAAGATAGTGCATTGTAATGCGTGGTGCATTGCCTTGTAAAATTTGTGAAAAAAATAATTAAATATTCCTGATGTGTTTTTTTTTGTATGAGTTAATAAGATTACTTAGGTACAATAATTGTAGGTAGGAAGGTTTAAAGTATTCTGATTCCAAACGCGAAGAAAAGAATACATGTCACAGTTGTAACACACATTCGGATGTTCGGACATTCGGATAGAAGTTAGAAAAAATAAAAGGTTAAACAATATGATCACAGTTACTTCAAAAGCTAGAACTAAAACTACATCCTAAAAATGCATCCACGCTCTAATATTACCTTGCTTTGCAATCTGCCTATTCTGATGTAAGTATATTTACATAAAACAAAATAGAGACTTACCTCTAGCAATATATTACTCTGTACATCGCAAGAAAGGTAACTTTTTACTCAACGTGGACTTTGTTAAACATATTAAAAATATTTTATCTTCTTCTTAATGCTCTTAAAAACTCGGAAAGATTCCAACGTCTGCACTATATGTATGTATTTGTGTCTTTATCTGACTAAATATCGATGATCCAATTTTAATATTTTTTATACAAGATGAAATTGTCTCTATCTTTTGGGTGCTATGATCGCAATTATTGTCTAGAAGGTTCTTTGACTGTTATCAATGAACATGTTAACCGCTCATTGGTCGAGTGGCCCCAAGTACGACTGCCGATTCAATCCCCAGGTCCCGCAAAGTTGGATTTGCTAACTTGGAATTGCCAGTAGCAGCTCGAAGCCTGGATTTGTCCCTGGTGCATAGGATCACCTATTCTATGATGGGACGCGTACATAACTTGAGAAACGTAGGAGTGTAATATAATAATAATATAATAATATGGCAATATAATACTTATTATTAGATCAAACAAATATAGATACAGAACTTTCATTTACATGGATTAAAAAACAGCAAATACCTCCAACCATAGAATCGTCAATATTCGCCATACAGGATCAATGTATAATGACACGACAACATACACGGGACATATTGAAAGAACCATTAGATCGAAAGTGTCGCCGAAGCGCCTGCAAGGATGAGACCACACAACACATTATATGAGGTTGTTAGAAAATAGCGGGAAATTATTATACCAAGTGGCATAATAATCTTGTTATTATAATCCCCACATATTTTATAATACACATATTATTACCCACCCCAAATATTATTATAATATGTGGGGTGCATGACAGGAGCCTCCCTGAACGGCGACTATGTCTAGGACTATTTATTAACTGAATATATATTGTGGTTCTAATATGATTACTAATTGATCTTAACAAAGTCAGATCCCTAAAAGACAATAAAAAGCAACAATAAAAAAACAAAAATTTTTCAGTTAGTCGACACAGAAACAATATCACCGAACGACGTCGACAACATGATTGATCAAGATCATTATGTTCAATGTCGCTTTCGTTAATCGTTCTGCTGTCAGATACGGGCCGCACTCAGAATGAGATGGTACAAGTCTGCGGCGCTGGTTAAGTACAGATAGAACTCTAAGATATACACGATACCTTACAATCATTTCCTTCAGCGTTACAGTAAGTGATAATCAATCAGAATAAGCGGAGTAGAGGCCTTAATTCTAAGCCATGAAGCGATGAGTGGCTGTACAGCGATTAAATATCAAATAAATGACGAAAGATCCCTAAGATTGACAGACTACATTAACATCGTTTGACCTCTTGCAATATTTATCGCACTAACCGTTTTGATTTATGGTCTCAGTTAAAGCGATAGGGCACGAATATTTTGCTACGGCTTCGGTTTACCATCTCACTTATCATTAAACCAGTGTTATAATAGTTTACTTTTAAATACATAGATACAAAATGGGGTATAAGAGGTTCAATGATCCATCTACAAATTCCAAGCCAAGTTCAACTGCATTTGGGCATTCTACTATATCAGGCAGGTGGCTCCGGCAACCGGCATGTTGCAGTAAAGCACAGAATACTTAGAAATTGCCCGGTCAACAATCAACAGTGGCGTTGGTGGTGCTAGAAGCTGTGATCTGCGATCGCTAACCCACAAAACCAGTTTATTAACCCCATCACGAGCACAGAACTTTTAATAGGCGAGGCCTATGTCCAGCAGTGAACTAAGATGGCCTATGATTTCGATGTTGAAATACAAAATTATGTAATTGTGACTTACTATAACATCTCTGATAAATAATTTAACGTACGATAACTGGAATAAAACCAACTTAGTTTTACGAAACAAATTATGATTAAGCAATAGACGATTAAAATGATATATGTATATTATCGAATCCAGAGAATGTTATATGATGTGACGAATGTGGAACAAGCACGATAGGTTTGTAAGAATAGAGAACGCGCCACACCACGATCTGCCAGCACCGAGTTTAGTCGCCACCTGCGACACCCTGTACCCCGGCACGGCGTCGGGGAATGTACTCTTACTTCGCCTCGACACGGATTTACAACTCCATATACGGATATCAAAAATATTATAAATAAAAGTTGAAATATGAAATTAATAAAAATCCCCAAAACCAAAAGGAGTCTCAACCCTCACGAGAAGGTAATGTGAAAACAAATGTTATTAAACATAAAAGGATTCTCCAAAAAGTCCTCATAAAATATAAAAATATTTCTAACCGTATGCAATTATGTAGGCTATAAACTGCGTTAATTACCTTTTAATAACTGCCACGTGTTTAATACGCATATAAATCTTTGCTTTTTCGTTTGTTTTTAAATAATTACTTGTAAATAATTTTAAATTCTCCAAATAAGGAAATCAAATAATTGCTTAAAACTAAAATGAATAGAATTATAATAATTGCTGTTTTTAATATTTTTCACGTCACATCGTTATTTGAACACGTTAATTCAGAAGAGTAATTTTTATTGTGTGTGAAATCCTGTTTTAGACATCCCAGTACTATTCCCAGGGCCTTTTCGTAACTGCTGAACTCCTGGTGTGTACCGCGATTGTACCTCGGGTTTCTGTTTTATTAGGTAATATTTTTTCTATTCAATTATCGTAAATAAAATTATAAGCCTGGCAAATTAAAAATAGCTTACAGTTTTATACAAATAGTAAATGAAATTTTTTTGCATGCCGATTACTTGTCTACGTGTACTTACAACATTCACTGATTTAAGTATAGGTAGTATTTCCGACCGTATTAGCTAGTACTGTTTTTTATTTTACAAAAACAATACAATGTAGGTACAATAAAATTATTTATTTGCCAACAATAACAAACTAAATATAGCCGTGACGCTGATGTAAATACAATCATACACAATAGAGAATGTTCTATATTCCTCTGCCTACCTCTTCGGGGATTATAGGCGTGATGTTACGTTTACGTTTATCACACACAATATTTTGCTTGATAGGACAGACGCGTAAATTAAAACAAAGGGAGTGCGTAATGCAAATTTGAAAACAATAATACGAGTAAGTTGAATATACCTACTAGTAGTAACGCGTTGATTGTTAATAATTATTGAAAAGAATAGTTATTGCAAGGAACTTAATATAACATGCGAATGATATGTGAAGAAAATTATTAAATGGGGTACATATGCCGGAATACTTTCAAGAGATAAAGGGACACTTCTCACTTCCGTATTTTTCGCAACGAGAATTGAAATGAAGTATACAAAAAAACGTAACATCACGCCTGTAATCCCCGAAGAGGCAGGCAGAGGAATGCAGAACATTGCCACGTTTCACAAGTTACGTTTACGTCCCACTATGGAATAGGTAGTGGCACATATCCATATGAAGATACAAATGTAAAAAAATATGTAAAATCCGAAACCACAGATACCAGCCTAACAAAATTTGTGCTTGTCATTAATTTACTCACTGATTTAAATAAAATCTGTAGGTACTTAGTAAAATGCCTAAGGTATAAACAATATGTGTAGATATTCAAACTGATAGAAAACGTTTTTTTGCGTATTAATATGTGATTTTAATTTAACTTTCGAGTAAATCTTTCGAGTAAACTTTACGCAATAGAGAATTAGGCACCACGTTCCTCAATTATTTTGAACCACTATTGAGCCAAATTTATTACGTTTAGTGAGTAATTACTGAGCATTATTAATTATTTATTTTAGTTATTTAATACGTTACATTAATAAAGATTTTAAATAAAATTAATGTCTGTAAACAAACTGCTCTGTGACAAATGTATGAAGTATAAATTAGTCACGACTTAGTTTCCAGCGTACATTGTTTACCAAACTTCGTACGGTGTAGAGTGTTATAAATTTTAAAATGTTTCGAGTTGTTAAATGTGCTGTGATTTTTAATTCGAAAATCATCAATCATTGGACTGTGCTGCCAAAACATGGCTACCATTGGACTCCGATTTTACATAGGTATGAGCGTATTTACGAGTAACTAATGCCTTTATATTTTATTTTAAGGGTAAATATGCGTTAAAGGACATGTTAAATCTTAACATTAGGTCATATTAAATAAAATTGAAATCAATAAAATACAAATCAATAAAGTACTGAATGATAATAATAGTTATAAAAATATATATATAAATTAAATATCGAGTTAAACGAATTGATAATAATTTTAAACTACTCACAGTTTGTTGCTTTTGCGAGAAAATAAGTTGTGAATTCTACACCGACATGCGAGCTTAAAGTTCGCAATACGATTTTCCTAATAATAACTTCAAGTATTTTTAGATTATGGTAGGCTAGAAACAAATGACTCCATTATATTTTTAGTAACAACGTGAAATACGTGATGCCGAATCAAGAAAAATCACCGTATCAATCAGTAGCTGATTTCTACGCGGGGAAATCCGTATTTCTGACTGGTGGCACCGGATTTTTGGGAAAGGTGAAATTTTTATTATTATTAAAAAAATAATTTCACTTAGCTTATTTACCTTATTGTTCGTTGAGTAGCAAAAACTGGTAATTAAATTATGTAATTTTTTTACGTCCTTGTATAATAATGAGTATTTTTCCAGCGTGTAAAAAGGAATCTTAGACTTGTCTGACATGCTTTAATTTTAATATAACCGCAGAAACCATTATAAGGTATCTAAAGCTCATAAAACATTATAGAAATAAAGTATTTATAATTGTGTATAGAATTATTTTTAGAGCGGTTCGAACTTAAATTACGCTTTCCTGTAAACTTCGGCTTTTGACATGTCTTTTTGTACGTAGACGTGTTGTTTGTACAATTACTTAATGTACAATGTATTAAATATGTTTGACAGACGTCATACCAACCTAATAAAAAAAAATATGACTTGTTCACAACAAATGTTCCCTGCCTAATACATTTGTATCTTGACTCTCAGTTCATACCAGTACACCTAACTATGTTTGAATATAATTATAAAAAAAGCAAATATGTATATTGTACTTAAATTTTAGTTTAAATTTATCGTTTTAATATCATTTAACTCATAAAATCTTCACGTTATGATAATGGCCAATTTTATAAAATAGCTTCAACCTATACCTTTCATGAATGATTCGAAGTGACGAATAAACTACACGTAGGAGCAGTTGGCACTTCAAGGCTATTTTGCAACACGGCATTGGTTGGGACGTTTAGCTGAAGAAATAAAAAGTCATATGTCTGTACATACTGTCATGTCTGTATATACTTTCATATATACTCTTATATATTATTATACAATTATATCACATCCATATACTATTATTATTGACATCACATCATTATGTTTTCGTTTTCTTTCAGGTTTTTATCGAGCGACTTCTTTCCAATTGCTCTGAAATAGAGAAAATATACGTTTTAATACGTGGAAAGAAAGGAGCGCCTGCGGAGCGAAGGTTGGAACACATTCTAAGGACTCCAGTAAGTAAATAATGTGACACGTGATATCACGTTACAACAACTCGACGTTGTATTAGCAAGAAACAGTTTGTACTCTCACAGAGTTAGATATCCTTACATTTAAATTATAGCAAAGTTTATTTTATTTATTCTTGTGTAGCACATTAAAACTAATGGGTACAAGGGCGTACTTAACGCCTAATGACATTCTCTCCTAGTTGACCCTGGGTGATAGGGAAAATGTGTGGTAGACGCTCACCTAACGCCAGTAACAATATAAGATATATAAGTAATATACATATATTTACCATATTTTATAATAAAATACTATAATTAATACATAAATAATATAATGATGCAAAATAATACATACGAACATAATAAAAACATACATACTTACATATGACTGATCAAAAATGACTCAATGTTGCCTAAAAAATATTCACGGGTCAACCTTTTAAACGCACTTCTGCTCGGAGCTTTGTCTCATATTATCAGGAAAGGTATTCCAGACTAGTGTCGCCTGAATGGTAAAGAAGTAGCGAAAGAAATCACTTTTATCCAGTGGAATGTCGAGCTTAAGATTACTAGGGGATCGTAGATGTAGATATATAAATAGATCGTAGAAAATTATTCTTTTAATACAGAGGAGAAGTTGTATCGTGTTATATACAATACAAAACCAAAAGAATTCTATAATTACTCCTTTGACCAATAGTAAGCAACTTGAGCTAACTTCGACAATAAGAGACATGATCATATTCATGAAGGTTGAATAAATTTGACACACTTGTTAAGAAGACGTTTTAGCATGTTACAAAGTTAGGTCTGGGTACGACACATCCGCATAATCTATGACAAGGAGAACAAAACTATTAATGAATAGTTACCCTAGACTATAAGGAAGAAAATTTATCTCAACCAGCTAAAACACGTCTTGTTTTCTAAATAAATATTTTTCATATTTATTAAACTGAAAAGCAACAATATATCTAGTAGCAGAAAAAACATAGGTATCACCACGTTTGTCGAAAACTGGAATATTTCCTACAATTTTCAACAGTATAATAGTTGGTAAGGGAATGAAATGTGTTGCATAATAGAAGATAAATTAAAAATAACGAATGTCAATTTTTATTTCCAGCTTTTCACCAAACTCAAAAACACACACCCAGAGCAGCTGAGCAAGGTCGTGGCTATCGCTGGTGACGTTACTGAACCGGAGCTAGGAATTAAACCTGAAGATGAAGAAACGCTTCTAGATAAGGTTAGCATTGCAGTTCAATTAATTATAATATTCTTGAGAAAGTTAAGGCCATGGCCTGCCACGCTGGCCAAGTGCGGGTTGGCATACTTCACACACCTTAGAGAACAACCTTCTCATTGTGAGAGGAGACCAATGTTCCAGCAGTCGAACGATAGAAAAGGGTCGGAAAAAAATGATATCCTTAATAAAGGAAATAAGAACAAGATTAAGGTATTACTCACCAAATAAAAGTTCAACAAGATGGTATAAATGTTTTTTGTAATTAATTAGTTACTTCAACAAAGACAAATTAGTATACTTCTCACATCAATTATCTATTTATTGATTTTTTATGAGATTTTTTCTTAAATTAACTCCCAGCAGATATCACTTATTTATGTAAATTGATTAAAACAAACAATAAAACATTTTGAAGGGAAAAGACATAAAGACTGAGAATTATACAAAAATTACGTCATAAACCTCATTTATGTACATAATTGTTCTCAATTTTTACTCAGATCATAGATTGAGTCATAATTCATTAAGTCTTATAACATATAACATTTAGAAAGAAGTTGGATTTTGAATTTTTGTAAACCTTTAAAAAATTTTGGTATCTTTGGAACCCACCAAACAAAAAATCATGGTAAATTGTTCTTAAACATATATTTACATAATCTATTAAAGATATTAGTGGATGTATGTAGATGATATTATGTGTGCAAGATAGAACTATTTATCTTTGGTAAAAAATAATAGTAAAGGCAATAATAATAATAATACAAAAACTAAGATAAATTGGCTATATCGCATTTTCGCTTAAGTAAGAAACAAGATTCAGTACAAGAGGCATAGGCAAGAGTTCTTGTCTGTTGAAAATATTCAGTGGAACTTTATCTCAAGTTTTGTGAGCGTATTTTTAAAATTGAATTCCATCTCGAAATACGTGACGACACCGTTTGATCTACTTATCAATTGAGTAACTTTTTATAAAATGAGGGCAAAACAACTGCTGTATAACTAGGCATCACAAAATACTTGAAAAACAGCATACCTCAGTATATTGATTAAAAAAAGTAACTACACGCCTGTAATTCCTGAAAAGGCAGAGAAGGGTAGTTAGTATATTGATTACATTGTTTTAATCACAAGACAATCACACATGAAGTAGATACTATTATGATTTCTTGTAATGGATATCTGTTTTATATTTTTGTATTATTTCCTTGTTTTAAAAACATGTACCGTTTTATTTCAACTTTCAGCACAAAATTGTTAGTCTTAAAACATCATCGTCTTTTACTAATGTGTAACTATACAGATTATTATGATTTGTATCAAAAGTGAATATTTATGCCCTGCCTGTAGGTGTTTCTGTGTGTATTCATTATACTTTCATTATACATTTATATCAGGTTAGGTGATATCAGGTCAAGCGGCATAATTTAAGTGTTATTTGTTACCAAATTCAATAATTCTGTCACTCCTAGTACATCTGTGCCATACTACTATAAGATTGATAGTTTGGAGTGAATTGTTCAGAATAAATTTGCAGGTTTCAGTGGTATTCCATTCTGCGGCAACAGTCAAGTTCATAGACACATTTAAGGATATACTTGATATAAACCTCGAGGGAACAAGAAAAGTAATGAATTTTAGTAAGAAGATGAAAAATTTGGAGGTATGTATAATAATACACGTACGTATAACATTGTTACGTATGCACATATAATATTCGTAGAAGGGAAAGTGGAAATAGACATTACGGGTCTCAGAGAGTAGCCAAAATTAAACGTGGTTGTTTAAAGTAATTCGCAGAATATTTTGTTACCCAGAGAATGTAGTATTTTATTTAGCTACGTAACATCACGCCTGTCATCCCCGAAGAGGTAGGCAGAGGAATGTAGGACAATCCCACGTTTCACCAGTTACGTTTACGTCCTACTATGATATAGGTGGTGAGCCTATTGCCATACATCGGGCACATATCCAGACTCCGAGCCGCTACTAGAAAATTTAATCTAGAAAATTTTGGTATTGCCCAATCAGTGAATCGAACCCAGGACCGACCGATGGGCAGTTGCGCTTGCAACCAACACGATCAACGAGGCAGTGTAATTAGCTACTTGAGAAAAAATATATAGTAATTCCTTTAGCTACTTCCCGTAGCAATGAAGTCAGAGGAATAGCTCCTAGACCGGATGTCATAACATATTAACAGGATCTCGTTGAAGTCGATCAACGTGTATAGCAATCGAAAGAATTACTATAAAATATGTGAAAATATAAATACGTAAATAAATATGTTCTTTGCATTATATTGGTGTCGGTTACCGTAGATAGACGATTGTCGTTATTTTTCAAAATTTTTCTCATGTGCTACAGACTATTTGGCGGTGCCAAACCACCTTCGGTAATTGCATTGTGGTGACGAATTCAGAAAAATTGCTGAATCATAAGATTATAAAGAGTTACAACTAATTGAGTATGAAAGGCTCATTTTCCATCTAGGTGTACTGGTGATGAGAGACACCAATGACACTGAAGAAAAAAGAAGCAGAAAAACAGTATTATTCCTTACATGTGAAGAGATGATGGTAATTATGTCGTAATTATATTCGACTTTCAGATATTTGTTCACATATCGACGGCATTCTCGAACTCAGATAAATATATCGTTGAAGAAACTGTGTATCCTCCCGCCAAGAAATGTGAGGACGTATACAAGTTTCTAAAGGAACATTCGAATGACGAAGAGGAAATTGAAAAATTTATTAGTAAGTGTTATAACTTTCAGTAATTGAATGAAAATGTCTTCAAGTTCAGTTTTATGGCATACATTTATTTTCAATTTATTTAGGACAGAAGACTTTAAAAAATGCATAACATCAGACCTATAAGCCCCAGAAGGGCAGACAGAGGAGTGTAGTACACTCCCAAGATTTCTATGTTCCACCACTGAATACCACTGAAACTCCGAACGACCACTAGGAAAACTAAGTTAAAAACGTCAAAAAAGTCCTGTGGCTCATTTAATTGTTTTAATTTCAGACGTTTCTTTGCGTATAAGCGTTACGTTTACATTTAGAGTTCTAACAAACACTTCCAAAAACAATAAACAATCGACAGAAAGTTTCTAATTCATGTGTACACTCACGCATCTCCATGCACTTTGTACTTCCCAGTATAAATGCTTACATGACCAACATCACTATTATCAACGTTCCACAGAGAAAACTTTGATTGCAATTGAATTATTTCACGGTTTCATATATAGCATCTACTCATATATGTTATCTTCCTTCTAACGAAATCTTATTCCTACCGAAAGGGAACTTATCGATGACTGGTCTTAGATGGTAATCAAAATCAAAGGATAGGAATATCTATAGACAGTAGAAAACACTTCATCTTAGATAATTTATATGTTCTCTTATAACTTCTATAACGAAAATAGTGACATTTATATGGAAACTATCACATTGTATTTATTATATAAATATTAAGCAAATATTCACAGAAACATGATTCCTTGGTAATTAATGACATCAATCATCGAATTCAGGCCTATGGTTTTCTTTAACCGTTTTCATATTTTTGCAGAGGGTCACGCAAATACTTATACTTTCTCCAAACAGCTAGCAGAAGCACTGATATTAGAAAATCATGGAAATGTGCCCACAATAATCGTTAGACCTTCTATTGGTAAGTTACATAGTATGTTAACTAGATTGCCGAAAAACTATAAGGACATTTTAGAAATAAGTTCTTAGTAAGAAAAAACTTTCAAGGAATTTTTTAAATTGCATCATTTAAAAAATGCCTGGAGCCGATTAGCCTTTATAAATTTCTAATACAAAATATTACACATTATAGTCTGACACCCTTAAACATTTCGAAAAACGATATATACTCGCACAACAGTCCTCAACATTTATCGATCTTATCTAGTATGGTTGTTTCTTATTACTAACTCAACCAACCAGCAATTATATATTGTGGGACTCTTAAGTAGCAGATCTCCCAAAAGCCTTGTGACCAGATCTATCACAGTTGAATTCTAAGTTGTTCTTATTTCTGTGGTCCTACATTTACAGTATCACCAGTCCTGGAAGAACCTATGCCGGGATGGGTAGATAGCTGGGTGGCTGGTACGGCCCTCTTCAGCAACGTGGCACGTGGCTACACTCGCATTATACAAGGACACAAAAACGTTGTTATGGACATGATACCTGTGGACTACGTCTGCAACCTTTGTATTGTCGCAGCAGCTAAATGTCCAAAGTAAATGTTTAATTTTAATTAATTTAACTACTGAGTTAACATCACAAGGAGCGATCCGATATTACAAGCTCTATGTAATTCAAGATTTTATTCAATCATTTTGCGTACTATTATAGATATAATAGTCTCAAAAAGTTTCAACATTACTATCAACAACGACAACGACTTTATGTCGGCTGGTACGATTTCGGATGGTCCTACGTTTTAAAAGTTCTCACAACTTGAAGTTCTTATATTAAAATAAGTTTTTCGAAATCTCATTTCTAGGACAAAAGAAATAGGAGTATATAATTCCTGCACCAGCTCCACAAATCCCATCACATGGAAGGGAGGTGCTGATTTGTTTAGAGAAAACAGTCACATGTTTGGATACAGTAAGTTCAACATAATTTGATCAAATAAATTAAAACTAGTAAACACTTGAACCCTCTGTCCAGAGTGTGGTTCTAGAAATGTTCCATCCACCCATTGCATCTTATTTTGTCACGCAGCTGTTTTAAAATTCCCTGTTGCCTTTTTAAATGGTTTACTGATCAATATACTACATATTTCATGTTGGTTCTCACAGTAAACAAAGAAATTGAGATTTGGAGTAATGGCGAGAGTAAAAGTTGCTTTATAATATGGATTGCTAATATCTGTGCCGGTTACAATTGCCGAAAAGCTACTTGCAAGTCCTCTTTATACTTTTATACCAGAAACAATAAAATCTATAAATGAAATAAAAGAGATCTCAAAGATATCCCAAAACTCTTTCGATTGACCATCTTTCCTAATATTACAATACTCATATTATGTCCTGAATATTACGAATACAAAACAAACTCGTCGTGTCCGTCAGTATGCTTGATACATTTAGGTTTGCAAACTGAAGAACCACAAAAATAGCTTGAGCCCTGGAAAAGGTCAGAGTTGGAATATTCTAACATATATCGAACCCTTAGCTAAGGTAATTGTGCCCGTGTCGGGTCGGAGTAAGAATACATTCCCCGAACCCTTGCCGGGATACAGAGTGTCATAAGAGGCGAGTAAACCAGGCGCTGGCATATCGCAGTATAGCGCGGTCTGTCTAGGCAAAGCTAAATGCCCTGGCCTCCTATGGACAGCAGCATAGGCAGTGTGAGAAGCTGTGCTCTGAGATCCCCAAGCCGCCTGCTCAGCGTGGGGATTATGGGCAAGGGAGGCCTGTCTCCAGCAGTAAACTGCAATAGGCTGATGATGATGACGAATAAAGGTTATTTCAGATGACAAATTAGAATAGAATATTATTTAAAACTTTTACGCAAACGATACCGCAGGTAAACATTGAATATTACTCTGACACGTTCACTTTTGTGTAGGAGTATTGTACTTTTCTAACTTGGTGTTTCGAAGTAACACCGCAGCTGTGATCAATGTCAAAAAAGGTTTGGATTTGGACACAATTTGACATGTAATCTTAGTACACTAGGCGACATGCAAGAAAAAAGTTTATTCTTCGTTATATGTCAATTTCAGGAGAACTACCTCTACCGAACGTTTTCTTATCGGAATCTCCCAGAATTGTTTCGACGTTGTCGTTAATATTAGAAACAATACCATCACTCGTGGCCGATATTCTTTTAAAAATTAGGGGAAAGAAACCGAAGTAAGTAATATGCTTAATAATATACCTTTACAATCTTATGTCCCTATAAAAGATTAAATACTAAGAAAATATAATGAAAGAAAAGATAATGAATGAATGGTAATGAAAGAAAACGTGAGGAAATTTACACACCGTAAGATTCTTCATAATGTTCTACAAAGTTTGCGCAATTTGTCTGTTCTCATTAAACCAGTATGGTAGATTAGATTATAAAATTAACTCTTCTCAATTCCTTTAAGCATAGTAGGTAGTTTAAGTGTGAAGTGATAGACTATGATTCTGAGCCATCCATAGTCCAAGACTCCAGAAATCCAGAACCCACGCGACTACTAGGCATTTCAAGTTAGAAAAAACCCAGAATACGAACAGTCGCGCTTGTAACTACTCGAGCAACGAGTCAAAATAATGGAGCAAAAATATTATTTATTAGCTTCATCATTGAATACAATATTTTCATATCTCTTCTAATTTATTACTGGATGTGAATCGATAGATTCATCGTTAAAGTTATTAATATGCTTTAAAACCTTCGCAGTACATTGTAGAAGACAATATATTATTACAAAAATTTCCTTATGCTTGCATGAACTGCATTGTGCTTCTTTAACACCAATAGATGTTTTGGTTAATGCATATTTGTGGTTTTATGTTTCAGATACTATAAACAACAAGAGAGGGCAAATATTCTGCGTGATTTAATAAAATCCTTCACATCATCTTCATTTTCTATGAAATCAAAACGCAGTCTGGAATTAATATCTTCGTTAGATGACAACGACCGCAAGAGGTTCTCGTGCGATCCGAGGACTATAAACTGGAAAGAATATATGCCTGTATATTGCTTTGGAGTGAAGCAATACCTTTTGCCCAAGGAAAAACGTAAATAAAATAAAAAAAACTGTTTATCGTCTTATTATAATATAGTTTAATCTGTTTACAATTATACGACAGTAACTTTTGGTTTTTCAAACGATTCATTTAATGGGCTATCCCAAAAGTTTCTTAATTGATTACGGAGATTAATATTAAATTTCAAACGCCACGCGAACCATGTTGCAATTATACTAAAAACGTACACCGTATGTATATTTTATTACTATTATTATCACTATAATCTAAAACCTACATGTGGTAGGTAGAGAGCACCGAAATACACATATATTCTTAGACTTCACGTCCTTCCCCTAGAATATTGATCTTATATAAAAATAAATGTAAACGCGCTCAACAAGTCACAAATAACTTCAAGTTAACAAAACTGTACGGAGTAGGTAGTTATTTATGCGAATGGTTGTAAATATCAATTAAAGGTGTTGTTAACACTGATTATATAGGTTTTTTTTTAATTAGGTACTGTATCGGAAAAGAGTGAGTTAGAAACCGAAATATATTGTACTTTATTGATTAAGACTTAATTTGATTACCGGTGTTTAATGTTCTTAGTTCGAACATTTTTTTTCCATTCCAATACAGTCAAATTGAACCAATGCTAAATAAACTGTAAATATATAGGATATAACCGTGAAGTTTTAAAATATGAATTTTAAAACATTACGATTTTAATTGCATAAAGCACGTATTTATATTACTTGCTATGTGTAACGAATAAAATAATCATCAGTTTTAATCTAAGATTCATGTCGCTTTCTATTTACAGTCTCTCGTTTCATATTACAGTCGCCCCATTTATTTTTATAGTCTGCAAAGGTCTTCAAAGAAATATTACACATTATAAATACATTTTCACATATGATTTTATTTTTACAAGTGCTAAAGAAATACTTATATTAACGTTTCATCAAAGATTTTTTACTTATAGTGTCAATTCCATGTCATGCTCGTTATCATCTTGTTAGTTATTATACATATCTATATATTAATACGTGATACAAAAACTTTGGACCCCTTTTTACGAAAATTGCGCGGACGCAGGAGCATAAAAT
>DWDU01000678.1:0-17521 GCA_018245575.1 Jemadia suekentonmiller | reverse complement strand
CCCATGGCTTTAGCGCGTACGTTTCAACTGACGGGACCACTCCAGTTGAGGTTAAGTGCAGGTATCAACCGTCTTTTTATATTTTTTAACTCCACTCAAAAATAGGTTATAACCTATTTATTTTGCTTTTGAAATTTAGTAAAGAATAAACGTTAATTTGATCGCATACGATGGAGAAGGGTTACCTTTTTTAATGCCTGAAAACGTGTTGTTCGATATCAATAAATTTGGAAAAAAAGATGACCTGTATCCAATGGTTTTAGTACGAATAACTTTTAATGGGATGTTCGGAATTTGAGTTATGTAAGATCGTAAAATGTATACATTATTGTTATATACACAATTTGTAATTTGCCCCTTTTTGCATAACATAGAACGGCAGATAAACTCCTTCAAAACCATCCTCTGATGATGAGTTCACATTGTGTAGACTATTAGTATCGTTCGTGTAATTCCAATTCCACAGACAATTATATTTGAATGACACTCGATTTTTTCACACAATAAAAGAATGAAACAAGCCCTATGCAGTGCCTGTGGTAACAAAACTACCGGTAATAACCTCTGTAACAGGTAGAGCAATTGCCATCAAGGATCAAAGTGCCCGCTAACAATCTGTGCTACAGTTAATTCGATTAGTTTTTGTGATAGCGTCCTTACACATACACAATCGTACACGATGATATATTTTAAATTATACACCGCACATACTCTGGCTGTTTGTTCTTTGTTGTCGTTTCATAGAAATCTCCATCTTATGGTGCAATTATTTAAGGCTTGTTTTTCTAAGGAAATTATTGCGTTCTCCGGCGATGATTCAAAGAAATTCATGTGGACGGGACTACCTGCTTCATGACTTCATACGTCGATGACTTCATGCAACAGATGTCCAACTTCTACTTATTTATTTCATCAGCTTCTTTGTTTTGTTGTAATGACTCGTTTCAATCGATCCCCGTACAATACATAGTGAATTTATTCTTGCTAATATTCATATACATCGAATGTATCTTTTTTATAATTTTTTTTTTGTTTTATTTTTTTATGTTCAAATTTTTATTGCATAATTTTAATATTCAAAAAGAAGGCTATTTGATGTTAAAATACTACATAATTACATCTGTCATTCGAATTATTTATTAACACTTAATCGATCACAAGAGTACGCGCGCATCACTTGTTTAGTTTATTGTTAAAGCATTACGGGATATGTGTCGTATTGCGATACGTAGCTCGGTTAATTCGTAACAAAAGTATAATAATGGTATGCGATAAATCCAAACGCTCCTCTTGTTTTGTAGGAGGACGTGAATAATTTATTTCATTGTTGCGTGTGGCATGACCCGGCCTCCAGCACCTGCTGGCGGGCCGGTCTAGGCGCAGGAAAAAAAACCATCATTTTATTTAAAAACAATTTGGAAAAAACGGACCGTGGGATACGGCCCGTTTATAATATTAAGGCGTTACGCGATTGTTTATAGTTGCGCTCCCGATGACAACATGTTTTCACATTCGATAAATAAATAGCGTATGTATGTTTGTGTGCGTGTGTCTGTGTTCATGTAAATAAACATGTGACCGCACGCGGAGTCTTTGCAACAAATGTGCGACTTTAATGTACCTTATTTACAGCCTAAGACAGACATTCAACAGCTTAAGACGTATTGAGGCTCGAATATGACAAACGAACCCAATGGTAAAATTATTGTGTAATTAAAATAGCTTCTGGCGTATATGGCAGCTTGGCGTTTACTGGCCTATTCGAACCATGGAGATCCAAATCTAGACCGAGAAAGCGAACGTATGTAGGTCGCAGATGTTATCACTTAGGTCATAGTTGCATCGGCTCTTGTGTCTGTTTGCTTACAATGGCGTTAGGGCCGGAACAGCGTGGCGGTGGAAGTATTTGTTGCAAGTCTAATCTCGGGCTACACCTTGCGCTAGATGTTTATAATCTGAGTAATCTTAAATGTTCTCTATTTCAATGCGCCTAGTGTCAAAATTCGTGTGTCATTTAATGAAAAATACTAAATACGTAAAGAAAGAAATTGTATTTTTAATAGTTCTACGTCTCATGTTTCGTAGTAATTCTATTTTTATCTTTCTCGGACCTCCCTTACCTGGCTGGCACTTATCTTGTACTGGGTAAGTAATTCCACTTTTTATCAAATAATATGTTTCAAGAACTCTCCGCTATTATGGACGTAATTAGAAACCGGCACTGGGTTCAGCGTAAAGCGTTTTATATGATATCCTTGGCGAAGTATGAATTTTTTTTTGTAAATCACATGAAAATGATGCAGAGGCCTAAAAATTTGTATAAAAATAATGGGGTATAAAAAAATGATCTAGAAACTCGGTTACGCCGGCTTGGTATTTTGATAGACGCTCATAATTGCGGCCTTAATTATTTCCAAAGTACTTTTCCTATTACTTTATCTCCAGGTGTCCATTCCGCGCCGTTAACTACACATTTACGATAATAACACTTTGGGAAACTTCCATGATTTCATTCTTCTACGAACGCATAGTCATTTAGTTGTAAGTTGAACACATGTAGCTGGACGATGATAAAGACTTGTTTTTAGCATTGGCTATCGGCCGCTCGCTGGTTCATATTTGAATGTCTATAGATACAGGTTTCCGTGGAGCCGAGTGTGGTCTGCGTCATTTAGGTAATCGATTTGAGACGAAGTTTATCGTGACAATCTGGCGCGGCGTTCGTTTATTTGCATCGCGGAGTTTTGTGTACAAAAAAGTACTAGAGGGCAGCCCTAACAAAGAGTAGGTCGTACAGGTCGCGGCGGCCGTTGCACGCTCGTAAAAAATAACGCAAAATCATTCCCAGCGCAAAAACAGTGTCGTGTGAGTCACGCGTATCGCTTTGTGGTATCACCTCGGTGTGCTAGGGCTGTCAATTAATAATCAACACCTTCATAATCCTCAAAACCAGTCGTGCGTTTTTATGGAACCGAAAACAGTTTGCGTCTTCGTATTTTATAAGAATAAAAAAAATTGTAAAATACCCTCATAGATATTGAGAGCCGTAACTCGTACTGGGAAAAACAATGAAACATTTCCGTAGTCGACAACCCTGGAAAAATGTCAAACTATCAAGGACCAAGACGCCGAGTGCAGCGTACGTCGACCGCTCGGGACACAATGATTGCCGGCTATTTGCCACGCGTCGTGTGTGACACTGCGATTTTAAAGCGAGCCAAAACCCGAATAAACACCTTCACGCAAATTATAACAGAGAGGACAAAACCCGATCATCGCCTTTTGACCTTGAAAAGCAGTTCTCGTGACGCTGACACCTCTCCAAACTTCGTAAATAATGTGCTGGGCAAGCACCTTTTGGTGTTTTGTATATAAATGTCGGCTTTTATCGATAATAATTAGTTGTTTGTCATTCATATCTTTGAAAACGACAAGGAGCATGAACAATTGACTTGGACATACTCAAAGTCAGACTTAAAACTGTTACAAAAATTGCATTATAAGTTATATCAAGCGATTTTCCTGTTAATGACTAACTATTAACAATTTTTTATAAAATAAGTCATGCAACACTTCCGATTACGTGCAACTAACTATATGCAAGAACTGTAATCGCATGTTCAGTTTTGACATTTAATCTTGCACCGCCGCAAGTGTACAACGCGACTTGGAAACGGCAAAAAGTTTAATGTACGCGCCGATCGGGCGCAAAAAGAGCTAGGACAAAAAAAAGTAGTTGAATACGTACCAAATTATTTGGACTAGGATAAAACGTTCAAGTTGACTGTGGCAAGGTCGCGAGTATTTTGAACTTGCAGCAAAAAACCATCTTCCACTCGATTCCATTTGACTGTTGCACGCCTGATTGATGGTTTTTCTTCGTGACGTGCGATTGATTTACTCCTTTGTTTTTTTTTTTTACTTCGGCTATCCCATTCATGCCGCGTCCCGTCTGCGGCCTGATGGTTTTGAGACGCGCTCTAAAATAATTTCGCTTGTTTTCGTAAGTCTTTGTATTTATCGACGGCTCTTTTGTTTCAGGGCTTTCAACCCGCCGCGCGCGCGCATTGTGGGTGCGGTGAGTTTATTTAATTTTTTTTATTTTAATCAATTGAACCTGACAATGCCCATAAAGTTAAGAATATATATCATTTGAACTTCGCTAGTTTAGTTCACACATTAATGTTTTCCTTTCTATTAGCCTAATGATATATTAGTAATAACATATGTACTTGCAAAATGTATGTATGTTATTATTAATATTAGTGTTGTAATAAAATGAAACTATTAACATGACAGTTTAATTATTGAATGCATGGTCCACTGCTGGACATAGACCTATCCAATAGCAGATAATAATATAATAGGACATTTACTATAATTGCATATAATAGAAACTAAGTGTAGGTATAAACATATTTTAAAATAGATAAATATCTACACTTAGAGATATAGACACTATATCTATAGACACTATCTCGATGTATTAAATTAAAACTAAACGAGATATAAATCTCTATAAATTATCAGTTTTATATCCCCTTCTCAAACCCTAAAACCTCACTACCTTAAAATAAAACTAAAAACTTCACCGTATAATTCAGGCTTGTTACCGTACTAACTGATAATAACATTTCGATGACCTTTATTATTTATATAATGTATCCGTGACGTATGTTAAATTAACGCCCAAACGAAAAGATCTGCAGAGAATTGTGCAAGTCTAATTTTTAATAAGGACTTCAATCTAATGTCCAACAGATGGCTCTTGTGATCTGTACACATATTTTTTGTATATAAATTTAGACTTCAAACTCTACCTGAAACCACAGTACTTATTCTTGTATTCTTGTATTAATCAGCCTTCCAGGCACTCCATGAAGCGTTCCTTCCTGGACTTGTGACAAATTGCGAGTTATCATAGTGAAAGTAATAGACGTTCAAATATTAGTTAAGCGGTCCAGTAGTGATAAGTGGTTGAAGGGGAAACACGTTGATTTTAAACGTTAAATAGGTTAACTATAACCTCTATACGAACGAACATACACGTTTCCACGTCCAATTCCCATAGATATAGAATTAGGTGAAGGGTTTCCATTGGCATGCACGGCGACTGTGATGGCAGTAACCCAGATTTCCAGGCAGTATTCCAGGGAGGTAGCTATGTGTAACATATAAGTTAAGCGTTATAAAATTTCAAATAAAAAAACATAAACAATCATTGAAAAAGTTATAGTGAGTTATCACGCATGTAGTTATAATACATGAACTATTCGACACTTTTTAACTTAAGCCTTTTATAATTTAGAAACACCAGAAATTCTAAATTCTAAAGTTTCACTAGACCTTTATCATTATATCACTTTACGTGACCTGCAGCTATGCTGATACGCGTGACATTAGTTGCATTCGCTCGCTCGGATTTTAATATGATTAGGACTGAATCAGTCTTTTATCTATCTTGCTTGTTGCTTGCTTGCTTGTTTTCGCTCGTAAATTTGCTTACTTCACTTGGGACTTATGTACGTAGATAGTTATAAAGGTATACTATTCAGTATTAATTGTTGACACATAATCGCTCGGGTTTCATTGTGAGCGGTGTATGATTCAGTTTTTCTGTTGTCTAGGGAATTATCGGCGTCCGTTAGCCGCCTCTGCGGGCGCTCGTCTCATTGTCTTTCCGTACGTCACGAGTGACTCACGCTATTGTATCAACACAATGGCCTTTGTGCATTGTGCCTCGGGAGTGTTACGTATTTTCTAATAGATAATTAGTCTGCGCTGTGGATACGCTAATGACATGTGGCTTTCCAATGATATTTAATAGTACCAACGTATTTGTATGTACGACGTTCGTACGCGCGCTCGTTTTTAATTGATTCTGTAATATATTGATGGTATTCATGTTTCGCTTTCATATTTTTCATTGTAATATGTACGTTGGTGTGGGAATAAGAACAATTTTCTTTCTTTCTTTTTTTAAACTCAACTAGCTATTTTTAAAAGAGCCATATTATTATTCTATTACGTAGTCAAGCAAAAGAACCTTGCAACAGTGATTTTTATTATTACATCTTTTTAGCATTCAAATGCATATCGCACAAATTATGAAGCATAAAATTTATTAACGTTAATTACACCTAGCAACAACGATGTACAATATGAGTAGGTATACTAGTAACCTTTTTTTAGTACTATAGAATGTTGTTAGACTAAACAGTTATATAATACAACATTATAGTACAATCAAATAACTGTATCACATGATATGACGACGACTTCATTCTTGAAATGTCACGCGTTAAATAAAGCATTTTTTTTCTTTGCCAGTTATCGATTTACCGCGAACGAGTTTTTGAGAAACGAAACGCAATATTGTTTGGCACACGTCATAGGGGATCGCCCTCGGCCATTCTAAGTACGTCGTTGTATAGATAGATGTGTAGGGTGCAAAAGGGGTCCCGAATATAATAAATATGCGAAAACTCGATTGCGTTCGCCAACTATAGAACTGCCCTCGCAATTCGACCGATCGAATTTGGCTCCTGTGTGTTGTTAGTACGAATTATTTTTTATCTATGCCAATTCGAAGATCCCCCTTTTCGAATTTCGAACGCAAGTTGTAGGCGGGAAAACGTGATCGTACGTTTAGAAATGTCAAAACAAATTAACCGTCGGTACAGTTAAGCGAAGTTGCATTGCATCGATATCAAATGTGCTATTTTTTAATTTCAGTGTTAGTAGAATATATCAATATAATAATTTTTGTTAAATGTTTATTTAAAACTAATATAATCGTTTTTTTAACAACTATTAAAATTAATATTTTGGGTAAGTTTTCGTCAAGGACTTTTGTAATTCAAATTTGTTTTGGTAACCTACAGTATCTTGTTCTCTCCAAATAATCACATTGTGGCAGTTGGCACTTCACTTCTCCATCTAGTCCTGTCCCAATCAGTAACGCCACCATTTCAAGCAGTGCGCAAGATGGCTCATATGAACATGAAATTCGATTAACCGCCCGCTTCCTCGCTGGGCCGTTTGATCGATGCGTGGGCGAAACGATTTGAATTAGGAACATCCAAGTTTGTGTTCGTTAGCACGATACTTAAATGTCGTTGTGTTTTTTTTTTATTAACTTTGATTGGATTTATTCTCTTTTCGGTTTTTTTTTCATTAACATTACTGGTTTTTTTCTTTTATAAATTCAGGAAAGGATTAAAACGATGTCACGTGCAGCAAAAGTGAGACGTTTTATTATTTGTATTAATATTTTCATATTTATTCGTTTTTCTACACACGCTTATATAAAGTCATGGCAAATTTTACAAAGCATACCATTTGTTGCAATCGATTAAAAGAGATAAAAATATACATTTCTCAGTTTGGCTATGCTAAATTTGCAAAATTGTTAAAGTACCCTACAAAGGACGCGAAACAAAATCAAAAATAAATTATCGCGTCGTATACTCGTATCCCCAAAAGAACGGTTAAATAAATTGAGCATAATCTTTTACACTCGGCGCGGATTATCGTTTGCACCCTACACAGCCACAAAATGTTAAAATGAATATTAATAAAGGTATAAAGTAGGTATTCTATTAATATAATTGCTCTAAACGTGAATATAAGATATATTTGAACGTGAATATAAGAGATATAATATATTTGAACAACAAGCCTGATATAGACAAGTATGACGATTTTTTGGAAATCCATTACCTATTTGTAAAGGTCACCACAAAGAAGTCTTGGATATCTTTGTGGTGAGCTTTAACCGTTAACAACGTAGGGAGTTAAGTAATTGGACAAACTTCCACAGAAATCGAACGCATCGAATATTTCGAATTACGAAATTGCTTATAAGTAATTCAAATATCCAATGATGAGTGGAGTGGGTGGCAACATGCTGATGGGGTAAAAATTACCCCCGTGGGTAACCCGTGGGGTCCTACCCTATGTATCGTATGTACCCACACGTGATGTGTGCACAGGATTATAGTTGGTGGTGCACGGTGATAGCGTCCATAATAGTGTGCACGTGGACACAGGACGTGTGGAGTGTGCCGGAGGGTATGGTAATGTTGTATTTCCGATGCGAAGCGAATCCCTCTCTGGACAGAGCGCTCTCGGAGCTCAAATTCGCAGATAGCGTTCATGAATACTTTTTGAACAAATACGACGCTATGTACGTATAAAATTCAGCTATTGTTTACAATTAAACCAATCGACAGGTTAAATGAGGAAAATCGTTCGTTAAATCTGATCATGTATTTTGAGCATTAACCCATTATGTATTGTTGCAGTAATCGCCATCTAGAGGAATTACTTGCCATTCTGATTCTATTCTATTCGACAGCTTCTAAAATGAAAATAAATTCAAAGCACAGCACGACGATACCTTAAAATTAATTAAAAACAATGTAATTGTGAAAAAAAAATGTATTTAACGAGTTATTATACTCAAAATTTCATTTAAAAATTAAACATAAAAGAAGAATTCACACACATATGTTTTTTATATGCATTCTGTTAAGTAGGTAGAAGGTATATATAGGTTCATCAGCTGTTGTTATCACTGATTGTCAATAACGAAACGTAATTATATATAATACATGTAATTAAATCTGCAGGCCCATATATTATATCAATCAACATATATGCACTATATACTAATCGAATATGTGCCAAACGCACGCAATATTGTGAACTTTGAATTCGTGAAAAAAAATAAGAGCCATAAAAATTTACCGGCGCAAAAAACGGACCATCAACGCATAGCGCCCATAGCGATACGTACATATGTATGCAACATAACATTTTTATTATCCTCCATAAAAGTAACGTACAGCTTACAAAACGTTGCTATTAAACACCTCCTGAAATAAGCTTAAACGACGGTGCAGGTTGCATGTGTGTACTTACACTCGACAAGCGTCGGTAGTGCGTTAGCGAAACGGCCATCATTCAAAAATAAAATGGCGCCGAGCCATAAAACGGTCTGACTAAACTGCAACTTCACACATAATTACCGCGCACTTTATTACGCCCTTACCGAAGTCCGCAAATTTCAAACTAGAATTGTACTGTTTTAGACCTGAGCTTATAAGTCACGTCGTCGGTGTACAGCGTTAATAAAATCTAATGTTAAAATGCGTGCTTAAAATTATAATTTCGATAGACATAACTATTCAATAATGAAGTAAGTTGTTACTAAGCAAAAATAGGAACTATTAATTACGCTTTCCATGTTCATTTATGTTTATATTCTAACTACAACTAAATATCTTGTTATTATCTTATGACACGAACTATGTCACATTTTGTTGTGTCTACTGTCGTTTCTAGTAAAATGGCAATTCGTAATAAACGCTATTAAACTGTACGTTCACACATAATTACAAGCGTTCCGCCTTTTAGGGTTACATCTAACAAACCTTTTAGGGTTCCTCAGAACTTCATAGGGAAATCGATAGAAAAGAAAGGAAAAAATATGTAGTACTTAATTTTAAAAGGTTGCAGTAAAAAGTTACTGATGCTGTAAGTGTTGTTTTGAGTAAGAGTGTGTAAGTAAGAGTAAGAGTGAGTAAGAGTGTGTAACGAGTTGTGTAAAAGTGAGCGTAAAAAGAATTTTCAATACGTTTTTATTGTAAGTAAATTCATGATACTTTTTAACATGGACTTCGTATTTCTGCATGTGTATTTTTTAAATTCCCTTATTAAATTTTGAATATGGAATGGAATATACCTTATATAAACGATGGCACGCGTGCGTTTACAAAGCTACTTTTTTCCCGCGCAAATGGCCCGCGTAAAATATTTACCAGCGTGCATTTAAACATGAACTTTTATGTGAACTTTTTGGCTAATTCCTTTTTTGCTAGACAGATGAAACTACGAGTATAGGTACTCATATTGCATCTTGACATTCAGATAACCATTTTGTTAATCGCATGTTGAATCTGTCGGGAGTTTTGTTACTTATATATTGTTTGCTTTTGATATTGCTGTTGTTGACATTGACGAACATATTGATGACGTAAAATACAATAAAACATATAATTTAAAGAATTTAAGTTTCTACGGATTGTTTGAAAATATTTGAAGTAATGATTAAATAAAATCAACTTGATGTTAATTCAATGTCTTTTTGTATATGTACATTGTAACAAATACTTCGTCACAATCATTTTTATTAATTCATTTAATACATACACTCTTTGTTGTCCTTTGCACATTATTGCATTAATTACTGTGCATTAATTGCATTAATTACAGTAAAATAAATCAACATGAACATTTAATTCTAATAATTATTTGACGCATTCGGCGCTGCGGCACCAATGTCTGTCAGTGCTGTTTTACGCTTACCATTTGCATGGTGCAAGTCATTGGTCACGAACGCGATATTATTATGCAGTCGCACACCAGTCCTCGTTACGCACGGGGAATTATTTATACAGACTTCGGCTTCCATCAATTAATTCTGCGACAATGAGCGGCCGTTTCAGCCGCCGCGTCCAACTTGGCACCAGCGACGGCTCGGCTTCGCGCGTCCAGTGTAACTTGAGCCGGAGTTATATTCGACGCTTGTAATAGTCATTAACTGTAGTACATATATTGAAGCTCGAAGACCTGCCATCATCGTGTTGGTACCTGCTTATCTTTGCCTATGGTTATGCATCACGAGTAGGTATTGCGATTTTATTAGGGTCTAATCAACTTTGGATACAATGTTTATGCTAATTTGACTTGGGTTGTAACAGTTTTGGAATGGTGAAAAATTTGACTGAGCCTGGTCAGTACTTCATACTCATTACTGTACACCTTGCACATCTGCTTAAAGCCAAGCCACTTCAGCGTGTTGGTGTTAACTATAATTCAAGGAGATAGAACTATTACAAATGTATCTATAGTTAAAGTTTTTGCTGTATATTATTCCAGCAAATGTTAATATTAGTGTACATCGCACAGCTCTAGTTACGACAGTCCCAAGTAGAGTGGTGATATACGTGCGGCGTCAAACGCGTATTTATTGGACGGTCGGTGCTAGTAGCTACGCAAACTGCCCGCGCGCACGCGACCCGCGGCCCGTCCACATTAGGGCATTCAGATCGCTACGCAATATACTTCACTGATAAATATTAGCACCGTTCATTATCCATTCAGAAGTGGCCGAGAAAGTTTAAAAGTCAAACCACATACATGGACAGCGATACATGCATCCTTTAACTCATTCGTGCGTCGTGCTGAAAAATAACATTTTACCGAAAATAATAAGCGCATTGTTGTGTGTGCACTGTGGTTTGTACATGTTTTCGATTCAGCTGTAACTTAAGCAATACGTCCGATAGTTATATCTTGCAGGTAGGCATCTGTCTAGGTAGGTAGGTGGGTACTCGTCGGTTACACGATACCCGTTAGCAATACCGTGTTTTATTGCAACAACACAACACACGCGTGAGTGTGTAATTCCGCAGCGATTTCCGCTCAAAAACAGCAGCAATGCCCGTTCAAAAATAACACACAAACAATTAATCACAGCACACACGCCCGCGACTTGCATACTAAATTGCCTTCGAATATCAATTTTCCTCATATACCGTTTTCGTACATACACATACAGCTATTGTGTTTTATGCCGTGCGTACCCGCATTTACCGATAGCTCGCGTGGCGTTTCAATTGAGCCGTTCATACATATTTAGCTGGCATTAGACTTGGGAAATTGGATTTATCGCCGCACGTAACTTTCACACAAACATTCCAGCCGTCGTATCATAACGGAATCACGTAACGCGTCGACACATGTACGTACGTAGCTGCGTTTACTTTGATTCGCCCGATGGAGAGGAAAAAAAAACGCCTAATAATTATCAAGATTGATAGAACCGCGGCGTGCGAGCCACCGCACGTCGAAGCTCTTGATCGCCGCTCGCGTGACAGACGCAATATTGCATTGTTGAATGCATTTATTTGGTGCTGCAAATGAGTCGTGATTAGTTACACTTTCGTCGTCTTAGGAATTGTTGCGTTCGTGTGTCATAATTCGATCGCGACGCGAAGGGAAATTGTACTTTGGCGTGGAAAAAACGGAGAAAAAAAAACAATAAACAACGTAATCTCGAAAGGTTTCTTCGGGTTATTTATCCACATCCCTTTCCCATCTACATCTGTAACAGGGGCTGAGTAAGCCCGAGATTTGCGAACTAATTTCAACTGCAAATCCCTAAAATGAGCGGGATTTAGCGAGACGGGGCGCCGACGGCGCTGCTATCTGGGCGCACCTTTATGATTACTCCTCAAGAATAAAGTGTTATAACACGGCCTTTTTTATACTTCTGCTCATTTCTGCTCGCATTTTATCAGATTAAAGCCATCTATATCAGATCGTGATAACTCTCGGCGTACAGAACGGTGATTTTAATATAAAGCACTTTATAGTTACAAAAAGCAATTATATCTATATTTAAAAATATAATTCAATGTTCAATTCAATTCACGCAATCAGTAAAATTTCTAAAACGATCTACAATTATGCGTTCACGATAACTATTTGTAATTAAGTATAGTTTTAATGGCGATGTACTCGTATAATTAATATTAGCTTCATGAAGTTAACGCTAGTTGAAACAGTAGGTAATAATGTAACGTAATATCAAGCCTGTAATTCCTGAAGAGGTAGGCAACGGAATGCAGTAAGTACACGTTCCACGGATCATCAGTTACGTTTACATTCATCGTGGAATATGCGGTGAACCTATTATTCAAAAGTACTTAATATATTTCACAAAGTCATTGTTTTTTATAACTTTCATCGGCATGTTGTATAAAAAATTCATTCATTATTCAAATAGAACACTAGCATTTTTTCGATGTTCAATACATTTTTAAGGCGAAACTTTAAATTTGTAGTCATCAAACAAGAACGATTTGGTGTATATATTGCTTATATATCGTTTAAAAACAATAAACCTACAGATAGTGTTGTACATAGATACGTAAGACATCCACTGAGCTCACACGGTTATTCCACGGATCTTATATAAATACACTATTGGGTTAAGTGATAAAACATGTTTCATACATATCAAACTTTCAAATGACATGAAGTTGTCTCACAATGGTACTGAAAAAAAAACTAGACATGTTTGCTTCAATGTCATAATTAAAATAAAGGGAACCGTTTCAACAAAACGCAAAAAAACATTATAGACGAGTCTTATAACATTGTAATTATGGTAATAAATATGGAATTGTAGATAATGTTTTTAATAGGGCTGTCACTGATAAAATGTCCATTGGGGAGTCGGAGTCGTTCGTGTGAAATTTAATGAAATGCTTGTGATCAGGTAGATGTGTCTGCCTACTGCCGTAGACGCCACCCGTCGTCTCGCTAATTACAAATGGGGTGCGGACATGTCAGTTGTTGTCATGCCTCATTAAAATTGAACTTTGGAGAACATGTGCGTGTACTTATATGTAGCTTAGGGTTCGTTCACACTCGACTTTTCAGCGATCTTGTATCAGGCAGATCTTGATCAGGCCGTGGTCTATGTATGAACTGTAATCGAACATGCGGATGAATAATTTTAAACTGTTGTATGTATCATGTTTTTCAATAAATTAAATCTCAATATAAATAGTAGCAAAACTTTATTCTCCAGCATTTGAAGCGATTACCATCCATTATGGTGTTATTGTTGGGAGTATGTAACAAAAACATGTGAGAAGTATTCGGCTGCAGTCTAATTACTAAAAGCACATTTATATCTTGTGTATGTAATCTTATATCTGAGTAGAGAGAATGTGCTTCATGCGCATGTAAGCCTGCGCTCAGACAAAAGGTCCATTGTACTAGCTAGTTAGAGAGGTCAACTGGTACCGTTTAGAGCAACACTCACGACTTGGGGTCGGGCGCGCGACTAATTTCATTTTTAATCTGCGACCGAACACGACTTGGCATTGACATTTCACTCGCAGCCGCCAACGCGAGTGTGTTATTGCCCGGTGGAAATTACAGTTGCGTGAACCGTTTTACAACTTGTTTGTTGATTTATAATCTGTAAAACGCGATTTGATAATGACATTTCACGCCCTTATTTTACACGTTAATTGTAAAATTCCGAATGTAGCGTTCTAATTGCCGCGCCGAGATAAAACCGATATCGTAATACCACAGATTATAAGTAATGGCCGAAAACGATTCTTGCGTTAATTATTCGGGTAACGACACTACGTTGCTTTACACCAGCGCGCGAGTTTCGTATAAATTAGTTTTATTTAAGTGCATTTTTTTAAGTTGCCATCAAAGTGTTATTGGTTTCACAGATAATTAAAAACGCTTTCCACGTGTCAACCGCATTTTATTACTGTGTTGCATTTAGATATAACGTTACGGAATAATTTTCATTATCTATACGTTTATATATAGTTTTATGTCTGTGTAGTTCGTTACTTTATGGATCTATTAGTTGCACTATGCAACTTTCAAACAATATATATGTACATATGTTACTAAGTAATTAAATTAATTAAGTGGCATCATAGCAATCGTGGCTTAAATAATTTTAATTGTTAAAACGGAATGTGAGCTGCTGTTCAAGTCGAAATTGTATGATTTATGAACAATAATTAAGTATATGTGTGAGACGTCGTGCGAATCCTCTCAAAATCTCCTACCAAGGTTAAAATTTACACGACTTTTCGATTAACAATTTGAATGCGCTCGAAATGTAAATATACAAATTGTTGAATTAAAATTTGAAAATGTATTCTAAACACTCGCCTTAACAATATCATCAGCAATTCCATAGTAGACTGAATTCGTTGTCTGACTTTATTAATGGGGTTTGGTGGTCTCGTTACACGAAATCAATTCATTACGTCCAAATGCTAATATCTGTAAGGGATTTAAATAGAAGAAATCAACATAGCGGGCGCCTCGAAATGTTCCCGGGCGTTTGAATAGTGGACGAAATTCGCCACTGTGTTACGAGAACTTATTATGAGAGATTTCTTATGCAAAACACGGCTGAGCTTTCCCACGGGCGTTTACAAAAATTACCATATCTCAAAGGGGTTAAAAACTTATCTGGCCGGCGTACTCCGTCTCTAGGATAAAATATGCTAATTGTGGATACCTACGAAATTAATTATTGGGGCACCGCGCCAGCTGTTACATTCAAATGATAATTTTGTTTTTAATGCAATAACAAGGTCCGCGCCGAGCGGGACGCGGCGGCTAGCTTTTTTAAATAAATGTTTGTTCAAACACAAAATATCGCCAGATATGAAAATACACGTAAGGGCGCCCCGCCTTTTAGTGCACATTACGAAAATACCCTGCTACATTTGTGGTTAATTTTATCAATATGGGTATTATATTGGATTTCGCTAAATTATATATAACTTTAAGTTTTATCAGATATTTTTTTTACATTGGTATACAAATGGTTCTCATCATCCGAAGAACAGAGAAGGAGGCTGCTGTTATCGAAAGGCAAAGGATGGTAGTTGTGAGGCTTTGAATTGTTTTTTAACTTGTCTAGGTATTAAAAGAAGAATTCGAGTAGCCGATGGCGAGAAGAACAATTAAGAAGACAGAAGAACAGCTAAAGAAGGTGTACAGGTGAATGCCACTAGCGAGGTATAGAGTTCCTACGTATGATGGACTGTAGGAACTTCATACCGTGCTCTTGGGTTTGCCAATGATCTACGGTCTTCGAGGGACAGCTGAGTAACTGGAAGAAGAAATTGACATACGAGAAGAATCGAAAACCACATAGAACTGTTAAAAAAACACTGCAAAATTTACACTAGTGTGAACATACCCTAATGTGCGTGGCAATGCAACTTTTGACATTTGTATTCTTTGAAATAACAACAAAAATCACTCATATCATTGGTATATATTTTTAATGACGAAGTAACTCAAAGTTTATGAGGAATGTAACACGCCATTAAGATTAAGAGTTTATTATAACTAACTATTATGTGTTCTGTACGTTATTCAACTCTTGTACGATAATTCCGAAGAATTACAAATCTGAGTAGGACATTAGATTTTTATATCATTGTTAAACATCCTCTTTTCGAATGTTAGTATTTGGGGCACGTCCATCACGCTATCGAAGTGCGGTTCGGCAGATTTAACACATCGTAAGAGGCACTGAGGAGTATTCGTATATGTAAATGTAAAAACGCTCACAATTTTGTAAAACAAGGGTATGCCAGAATTGGACCCTCAGACCCCGGAGCGAAAACTAAAATCCCAACAATCCCTTCTAATAACAAAAATGTAGTAAATATTCTTATTATATTACATATTTAACTCAACGTAGCTATTAAAGTAAGTACTTATACGATACCACACTAAAATATGTTTTTGTTCATATTATAATAAAATAAACTAAATAATTAAAAGTTTATTTTTAATTTATATTAATGCTAAACATAACAATGGTATAAATAACAAGATTATTACAATAAAAGATAAACATTTTATTAAACTCGGCTCACGTTTACACGTTATTTATTAGGTTATTGTCCGTTTTGAAATTGATAATAATAATAATTTGAGGATTTTCTACCAACGTCCGAGCGGTCGTTTCAACGTGTATACAAATAATGCAAACATTTAAAATTCGAAAGGTCAACGATCTGGTTATATACAAGATAGCAAGAGTGAAGGTCGAATTTGAAAACGTATGTAAATATTGACTTTACTTTAGCACGTATTAATTTTGTTCTTTGTTCGCTTTTGTGTAAAAATACGTGTATTCATAAATATCTGTTAGTTTGATTGCCTCGTTGGTCGAGTGGTTGCAATAGTGACTGCTGTTTACGAGATCCTAGGTTCGATTTCCGTGTCGGGCAAAGTACTATTGGATTATTCTAACTTGAGATTCCCAGTGGCTGCATGGTGCCTAGATCTGTAGCCGATGTGTGGCATAGAGTCAACCTCAATTTCATATAGGTACTTGTACCATTACTGAGGAATCGTGGGAGTGTTGTACACTTCTTTACCTACCCATTCGGGAATATACAAGCGTGATGTTTGTTAAATAACAATTAGTAATTCAATCTCAGATAACTTCGTAACTGAAGTCACTGAGCAATAAAAGTTATTATTTCAACATCTAGTCTGTGTAACGAAGAACAGTTCTTGTCCATAGTCCTGCAGCCTGGAACAGCCATATAAGCATCAACAGCCGGCGTGCTTTCAAAGAACCCGAGATAAAACACCTTTAAATTCCCATGTTGAACAAAGAACGCATATAATTGCAGATTTCTGTATAATATTCGGAATGTTCTACATTCCTCTGCCTACCTCATCGACGATTAAAGGCGTGATGATGTTTTTTTTATTATATTGATAAAAATGTTTTGTAACAATCTATATCCAATATAAAGAGAAATAACAAAAAACAATGATATAAAATGTCTATGCGATTAAATTTTATTTAATTGTTGTGAAAACTAACGCTCAATAATTTTATGTATAAAATAGTAACTTGATC
>DWDU01000677.1:0-17522 GCA_018245575.1 Jemadia suekentonmiller | reverse complement strand
TGGTGAAACGTGGGAGTATTCTACACTCCTCTGCCTACCTCTTCGGGTATTACAGGCGTGAAATTACGTTTTTTAATTTTTCTTTGCACCACAAAAACACTACATTTATTCACACCTACAAGTACCAAGGAAACATTAAATTAGAAGCTTGAAACGCACTTCATCATGCAGCGAACATTCGTGCAGTCAGCGGTTGAAAACCGAATCGTCAAGCGATACTCTAGATATTGACGAGAATATTTCATTACTAAACAGTAGAGCGCGTCGGTGAACGACTTCAAATAGAACTGATACAAACTAATACGAATTGCATTCATACTAATGTATGAGTGCAATTAACAGTTAGTACAATAAACTTGATTTATTATACTAACAGTGTTCCTGCAGTTCTATCACGAATTTAACATGAAATACTTGTAATAATGTTAATAGCAACTCATATTATTCCATTGTGGGAAGTAAACGTTACTGGTGAAACGTGGAAGTGTAGTGCACACTTCTACCTACCTTTTCCGGTATCACAAGCGTGACGTTACGTTTGTTGCGTTTCATACTACATGGCCAAACTATCCCATTAATTCCTTCATAAAATATTTCTGTTCGAAACCGTTTGCGGATGTCTGGCACAAACAGTTACATATGACTTGTGTCGAGTTGCTTATAAATGCAAAACATATAATATTACAAATAGAAGCTATTAAATTACCAATGAAATTATATTCATTGATACATATTTTTATACTTTGTACACACGTATCCTCACGCCAGGTCCCTTACGGGATAGACAGAGAACACTTGCCGCGCTTGTTCTATTTTCATCACTCTATGTAAATACATGTACGCTGATTTCAGAAACTTCTGATAGGAACTTATAACGAATTATTAAAAAGTGATCAAGTAAACGCATTAAATTTGTAATAATGCTCTGATGCTGACGCGGCCTCGTTCACGCTTCGACTCGTTTAAAATTTACAACCCGAAATTGTTATTAAAACAGCCGCAAGTGACATAAACCGGTCCATTGGGGCTCGTTCGCTGAACGTATACTTGGTTGCAATTGATATGCACTAAACAGTATGTGGGAATTTTTGTTCAATCTTTTTTTTATCTCCCCTACTGCTGAGCACCGGTCTCCTCCCAGATTGAAAAGGTTAAGTGTTTAATCTAGTCCACGCTGGCCAAGTGCGTCTTGACGAACTTCACACGCCTTAGTGCAGTTGTTTATTCATATAACCACTTATATAAAATCTTATTGTGTAAATGAGGAGAAAGGTTAACCGCCTACTGACCATGATTAACTTGAAAATGATACGATACAGCTGCGATATTGGTGCCTTGGAAAAGAATTACTCAGACAATTTACAAAACTTGAAAGTAGGCCTTTCAACCGCATAAAATAAGACAGTCAATCGTAAAACCGATTAATTAGTTGACGCGCAGTGTATTGGAAATAATTAAATTTATAATTACGAATCGCGATAAAGTATGACAAAAACGGTTGTTTCATTCGAAGTTTTCATATAATAAAAATAAGAGTCAAACGAGCGACACACATACACTTTTGGATTTAATGTAATGATGCAAAAGAATATTAATTAGGTACATATTATGTTATTTTATTGTCACTTAAAATTCATTGATTAATCAATAACTTACACGTACATACATATACACATGACGAGAACGCTCAATTTTTACCGATATTTATCAAACGATTCGTGTAACGGTCCCACGCAACTCGACCATTCCTTAAGGGCAATGTTCATGTGTAGTAACGCTTTAGAACTACTTACGTTATTTTTTGTCACACTATCGATACCTTTTATCTCCTCAATAATTAATATGCTGCAATAACATTAAATGTAAAAAAAACACTTTTATATTGGACTAAAATATTATCTTACCCAAAGATGGCCACAGCTGGGACAGTCATAGCGGCGCCCAGCAAGAAGACGGCGCCTGGTAACACATTCAGTGTAGCCATGTAGACCCTGGAGTAGAGTGGCCCGTACACCAGCGGCATCATGGCTTCCGCCAGCCCGAACAGGGAGTTCACCTTACCTGGACAAGTTAACATAGTATGAAATATGGGGATTACTTATTAAGATATTTTTGTTAATATTATGATACATTAAGTTAGCTAAATGTGCCCAAAATATGCATCATATTATAAGGACAACTAACATGATAAAAATGGAGTTCAATATAAAGTTTTATATGTGGATTTAATAAACGTATCACATTAAAACAGTCAAGGCAAGAGATTTGCGTAAAAGTAAGAAATATATATATAAAACAAAGATCTAGGTACATAAGTAATTATATAATATTTAATTGCACAAATTAATATTGCATATTTATGTCATTATAAGTTGTGAATTATATATAATTATTTAATTACATTTCAAGGTTTACAACTTTGTATCACATAATTAAATTAAAGAGATAATATTATAACATAAAACGTATTCAACGCATAAATGAAACGCCGTCAACGTCGAATGTTGCTTGATATTGAAGTATGATTATAAAGTTGGCCATTTTGTCATTTCTCAAGCAAGAAAAAAATTACACATTAAATTTTATTAGATTAGCAATTTCGTACATTATTAATATACTTTTAGAATAAATATAAATAAAAATTTAAAATTTTTTTTTTTTTTTTTTATAAATAAAAATGGCGTGCATACATGAAAAGAGTAACAAATATAGAAAATCACGTCGAGTCTGTAAAAAACACTGTGATTTCTGCCTATCCCATAATCACCCGGACATGATAGTATCATTTGATGATGAACCTATCACTATTACATTCGTTACAATCATGTGGATGATGTGGAACGAGCTGTGAAAAAATCCATACAAATCGGATACCGTTTGCTGACCAAAAACGTCAATATTGGACAAAGCGTTCTTGTGGTAACTTTTAGAAAACACGTACATATATCTACCAACGATGCATAGATCTTTTTATATGTAACATGTGAATGTGTCTACACAAACAACTATGACACACATTTGGAAACCAGAATTACGGCTGCCGCCTGCGCTCATCTCGTTTAAACACTGAGTGAAACTACACGTTTTTTATTCGTGAATCTCGTTTTACAACGTATCGCTTGTTTCGCATTAAATATGGGTGGTATATGTTTTCCTGTATACTGCAGATCAAAAACAAATATATAAATATATCTTATAGTCGAGTGTTTACAAGGGCGATTATTGTTGAAAAGGTTCTATGTTTGATCCTCGTCGCGTAAAAGCATTATTGGGTGTCTCTAATTTGATTCTCCGCGCTATTAATTACCATTAACACGGAGGCCGTAATTGTTCCCGATGGATGCCAATAGGTTCACCCCCAATTCCAAGAAAGGACGTAAAACATGTGAATCTAACAGTGTCCTACACTGCACTGCCGACACCTTCGGGAAACAGGAGTGATGTTATGTATTACATATGTTATATACATAAATGTAGCAAATGGCAAATCAAACCCGGAACGCTCTATTCGGCATGATGTTTTGATAAAGTACATGTTTAAAATATGCATGTACCTATAACAAAACGACAAGCTGTCAAGTATCATTTTTTATACAAAGCTTATCAACGAAACATGTAGAGAATAGACGTTAGCGCTTGAATGTAATTCTATTACACAGTTCAATGTCCTGAGTCTGATTGGGATGTCAAAGTCACTTATGTTAACTACACGACAATATGGACGTGAATGAACCATAGAGATATTATAGATATTATAGATGGCGTGGAATAAGTGCGAATTTAAGTGCAAATGTCTCATTCACAGAAAGAGGAGGAAAATGAGTTTGTAGTCTATTTATAAGTCGGTAAGTTCAAACATGCAGGTAGCCGTGGTCTGCGATATCCAACCCGCATGCCCAACGTTGGGATAATGGGCAAAAACCTCTCAAGAGAGGCAGCAGTGGACTTAGGCTGGTGATGATGATGGAATTTAAGTATAGATATGAATATAATTCAGTCCCTGAGTAACACTTTTGTGCTTGGACCCCTGAAGGCTTTTAAATAAAAGTTAAACGAAGACAGTTTAGTATCTGCAGAATTAACCACCGTAATAAGCTGTTCTATTTATTTCAAATATTATTGATTATGTTTAACTTAATATTAAGACATCATGACAGCATAGAGTAATTGTTATGAATGGAACGTTCTTAAAAATTAAGTTGTAATAAAAAAAAATCATCAAATTATAAAACTAATTTCAACTACAATAAATCACTTGTCCAATTTTCACTTTCGCGCAGCGAAGCGGACTGATTAGAACTAAAATTAACGTGTTTCACGAAATGTACGAAGTGTACTTAAGTAAAATATTTCTGGCCGGTAATTATTTTACTACAAGAAGGGTTTAATTTACATAAACGTCTATAGCATTTTCGCTTGCAGTCGTGACCCAAAGGAATAAATCTCGACAAATTTCCACATTACCTTAATATGGTAAAGTCGTCCGTTTCTTATAAGCAGTTTGACCTCAAACAGAGCTGGTCTGCGGACTGGGGTCAGTGAACGTTACAGAATGTTAAATAATGAACGCACAAATGTTAACCGCATTATCCGATACACTTTCAGTAAAAAAGAATTATATTAATATTGGTCATTTTATTGTGTTTTACTGCAGGCATATTCTTTCTTATTATCAATAATAAAATCGAACAATATCTTTAGACACGTTAACACAACTAACTGAGCCTAAACGCTGATAAACTACATATACACACATAATAATATAGACTTCTTTTACACTCAGATATAGAATAAATATGTGCTTATGACGCAAATTTTAATTTTCATTCACGCAGATCTTTGTGAATGGGAATGGAACCCACAACCCCGGAATAACCGTCAGGTTCGCTTACCAGTGGACCAAAGGCCAGTAAATATGTTTTGATAGGTAACGTAACAACTCGCGTACAAAGCGAGGCAGAAGACTGTAACACACTCCTACGTTTCACCAGTTAGATAGGAGAGACAAATAGGGAGTGAACCTATTGCCATACACCGGGCACTAATCCAGATTCCTAGCTACTACTAGCAATCCAGTTAGAAATACCTACCGTATTGGACCCCAGGTTCGAACCTAAGACCTCTCGGTCAGCACTTGACCGACGAAGCCGTCATGCTTTTTTAATGATTGACTTATTGTATAATCATTAAATTTCATTTCTATTATATTTGTAACTCCACGTCTTACATCAATAATAATATATGTATTTATAAATACATTTATTGACTATTTAATATAATTCTCACTTATTTCTATGGTAAATTAAAAAAAAGCGCTACTTCTGTCGATTTATGATCTTAAATTAGATATTGAACGCTTATGTCGAGAACAGCAGCCGCTCTCGCTCCGAAATCGTTTTTTGTAAATGCATTAGAACGCTACATGCCGGCCGAGTTCGACGGCGATTTAAATAACCTTTTATTTCATGTTTAATGTCAGGATGTTTAGATGTTTTACCATTCAATATTACTTGCTGTAATGGTAAAAGCAAACTTCGTGAGGAAATCTGGACACGTGAAAATTCTCCATAATTTTATCCAAGACTTGTGAAGTCTACCAACACTCAGTTGGCCAGCGTGGGAGACCATGGTATTAGTACCCATTCTAAGAGGAGCCACGCGTCCGACAGTGAAACAGTAAATAAGTAAATACGGTAAATATTATATCCATCATAAATTTATGTTATTCATGTTTCATTAAAAAATTAATGAACTCGATAAAAGCAATGTTTTATTTATTCAAGTTCTTCTTTGGCCGCAACTTGTTTTTGTTCCGTGAATCATAAAACGTGACGAAGCGCTCGCAGATTGATCATGTTTGCATATCACAAAAGATACGTCGAGTTAAGTACACCTGGTATGACAGGCCGTTTGAGGCCTGGAGTAATGAGTTCGGTTCCCACTCGGAACGAATATTTAAGCGATGAGAGTTTATTTTGTGTCTTAGTGTAAAATTATCTATATTAGTATGTATGTAGAAATATGTTTGTCGAATAACAGCTCAGGTCGTGCCTAATTTAGGATCAAACAGCTGTGTGTGCATTATCCCAAGATATTATTACATTTCATTATTTATGTTACTTATTGGTATCCAATCATCCGTATCCGCGGAGTAAGAATAGATTTACTAACCCCGTGCCGGGATACAGGTTGTCATAAGAGGCGACTAAATCCGGCGTTAGCAGATCGCGGTGTAGTGTGGCCTGTCGACGGCTTAGCACCCTGGCCGCCGGCAGACAGCGGCGCAGGCGACGCGAGAATCCGCGCTCTATGCTACCCAATCTCGCGTACTAAAAACCCCTCAAGGGCTATGTCTAGCTATGTTACGTTATGTCTAGTCAATGTTACAGCATCGATACAAAAACTTTAATAATCCATGGTAATTCTATTACATAAAATATAAAGGAATATAGTATCAGGTTAAATCCTAGATATACAGAGATATTTAACTATGGAACCTAAGTGAACCCGTAGGTATAAAGTAATGTTTGATGTAAATTGACTTTTTATGATTTACTGAAAAGCAAAATAAAGCTTAAAATATAAAAAATAACTGATTTAACTTCCCGTCACAAACGTAAGTTATGTGAGAAAAATACTTTCTTACAACAATTCTCAGTGTAGTCTATACCTAATGCATTACCTAGCACCTAATACATATATTAACCGCTGATATTCAAAGCTGAAGATGAATGACCTTATACTATCAGGTGATCGATCTGGTTGATTGAAAGCCGTGTATGTCCAAATAAGCTTGAAGGCAGATACGAAAGCCGGAAAAAGGACACTACTGCATTGAAATTTAAAAAGATTTTCAAGAAACTCACTTGCAGAAAGAGCTTTCAAACTGATTAAAAGGTTTTTGTTACATACAATTTCTTTTTTATAATTAATATAACAAAATGTTTATTTAGTTTATAAGAAGTGTGAATGAAATATTGATTAATACTGACATTCACAGGGTTCTATAGGCTCATTCATTAACAGTGACACTATCAATGAACGAACGAACACGCAGACAAACGCACGAAAAAATTCAAAAATAATTCTTTTAAAAGTGTATAGGTACATTGTTTTTAAATTTTGCCTGCCTCGTTGGTCGTTGCACAACTGCCGATAGGCAGGTCGTGGGTTCAAATCCAGATTTTTCTAAGTTTAATTTCATAGTGGTGGCTCGGAATGTGGATTCTTGAAAAGTGTATGGCAATTGGTTCACCCCTTATTCCATAGTGAGACGTAAGCGTAACTGAAGAAACGTGGAAGAATACTATACTCCTCAGCCTACTTCTTCGACGATTAAAGGCGTGATATTATGTACATTTGGTTAGTAATTATTATATCGATAAAATATTTCGTGATCGATTATTAACCCTTGTTATTATTTTATTTTATGGACAGACTTTAATTACTTACTCATGTAAGGCTGACAGCGGTTGGAAGAAATATGAGATAGTGACAAAGGTTTGACATTAAGTTTTTTTGACAACAGAACCAAAATAATAACCGATAGTCTTGTGCAAGCTGATTTCTTTTTTATTGAAAATAATCTCAATCTCATTATGACAGATCATTTTAAAAGGCGATGAACTTAATACTTTTCTCTTTTTTACCAAAAAAATTTTACATGCTATAGGGATGAGATATCCGCTCAAACATATGTATACCTACACGTAACATCACGCCTATAATCTCCCAAGAGGTAGGCAGAAGAGTGTACTAGACGCTTAAGTTTCACCAATGTATGAATAATTTATGCTCAAATATATATTGTAATTATTGATATATGCATAATACGTCCACGTACAAATTGTCACGGATCGGTACTTAGTTGATATAAACCTCTAAATGGAGTTTCTTTTATTATATCAAAATGAAAAGCATACATGTACAACGCATAAAAGGTAACATCGAGTTACGCCAAACTGTGTGAACACGAGTACTTCAAATGAACGAAATAGATATTTAATTAAAATCACACACACTACTAACAAAAAAGAAACATAGACGAAGGGGAAATACGCGTCGACTTACTACAAAAAAATGTTTTCATGAACCTCATTCAACATACATCGAATAAAATTACATCATCGTTGTATATTGATAAGTTCCGAGAAATGTTTGCTTAACGTTCCACGGCCTTGAGTTTGCTTCATTACAACTATAGGATTTTTATTTTATTTCCATGCAGCAACATCCACTAGAGCCAAGTTGTGTTGTGGTACTTTGATACCATCCGAACTCCTGTTGCCCCACGAGGCGTAACTCTCAGCGGAGTAAGAGACGACAACCACGAAGACGACACTTTGCTAAGGTCTTTGATATACCTTGGCTAAGTCCTTGACTTGTCGACTTAATACAAATAATCTATGGATATGTATGTCCGGTGTAGTAGACACACCAGCTTCCATACTGGTACGTAAACACAACTAGTGCTACGTGAGACTGTACTACACTCATCTGTCTACCTCTTCGGAGATTACAGGCGCGATGTTACGTTTGATACTGTTTTTTGTTTAAACCTTAATATGTAAAGTACATATTACAATGTTTGCAGTCTATTAGTAAACTCAGTTTTAAGGGGTAGCAATATTTAGTTCTACCATAAAACAGCTGTTATTAAAATAATGTTCGGATAAAATAACTACTTATTTATATTAAACATTAATCAGTATTAAGCAAATATGTGACTAACACAATTGTTACAAATAAAATATTTGTTCAAGAATTCTAACATTCTAACTACATATGATTGTATGTTAGGATGCATTTCATATCTATAGAAATGTATTCGAACGAAGCATTATGGAATGTACACGACATTTTGTATTACCATGATTGCCAAGTATGATAGTAAAAAAATGTTATCATTATCAAGTAATCAACTATTTCATTGTAATATTTTTGTATTCGGGACTACTATCATAATAAGTATATTTAATATCATGTGCTACCACACTACCCAATTGTCAGAATTTACACGCCTTAAAATATTCCTTCCAGAGAACATCACAAAGCGTTTATTCGCAATGTCGCCTTTCACTACCTTGTTGATCGATTGGTTGAATCGCGACTGCTGATAGAGAGACCCTGGATTCAAAGCCTGTTTAAAATTTTTAAAAGTGGCTCGAAGATTGGATTTGAACCCGATGAATGGCAATAGGCTCACTGTCTATTCCATCGTGGGACATCAACGTAACCGCTAAGACGTGGAAGTGTACTAAACTCGTCTGCCAACGTAGTGTAACGTAACGTACACAGTAATGGAATATTATTTAGTACAAATAAAAAAATCAGTTGAAAAAGGAGTCCAAAATCTTAAATAGACTCTAGAATCTTTACTTACCTTCATTCGAAATACCAAAAAAAAACAGGAATAATAACCAAAATATATTGTGACCACCGACTCGTGTACATTTATCATAAAGTGTGTAGGTACGTCATTCAGTATTAATAAATCATATTATGTAATGCATTTTAATAACAGTTATAGTATGTAGTAAAACAAATTGGTTTAATAAATAATTATTATTGTTACGATTGTTGAAAAATGTAAACTTGCACATGTCTACACAATTGATTGTTTTTTGAACAACAAAAGATGTTTACAAACTAAACAAATAGCTTTGTTTAAAAAGAAGTCCATTTAATAAGCGGAAAGCGGATCTCTGATTTTTTTTTTTTAAGTCCATTTACTTTAATTACTTATTTTATTACCACTGTGATCGCTACTCAATATACATCGAAATTGGAAACCCTTTCAAAAGCGCCACAAACTCTTTTTTTAATTGGACATCTCTCTCTTTTACATCGTCCCAAATAATGTTTTCTTGACTTCTCTAGTCATCATCATCCTCCGAGCGTTTATCCCGGTTACGTCCTCACACGGATGTGCGAGGACCCAGGGTCCGCTTTCCGGCTCTGTCTAGCCCACTTCGCACGGTCTTCGGCAAACAACAGTAACATCAGCGAGATGTAAATGTTCAAATAACAACAAAGCATTATAATAACGAGGACATACTGACATTTGGCAAGTCATAACTCAAAAATTGCAGAGCTTGTATTATTCTAGCTAATTATAACAAGATGTTTCATTGCATGAAAAAATTTCGTCGATAATTTGGTTTTGAGATTGTTGAGACAATATTGCTTAAAATATATAATTTATAATGGTGTCAGCGCTTCTCCCTTAAAACCCTATCAGGGTTCCCGATCAATCAGACTCAGAAGACTCAACTGTATTCATCATTCAAATAACTGCCCGACCGGAAATCAAACCTAATGCGCGATAGACCGGCATCTCGGCCGTCATACCAAATGGGTCGTAAAATCGCTGTATCCCTCTAAAGCGTTATAATTCCATTTGATGAAATGTCCAATGAAATATGGACAGACAGTGTAAATTACAGGTAGACACTACGTAGGCACCTGGGTAAAAAAAATACAGTTATAGAAGACTTTAATACTGTTAAAAATAATAAAGGTTGAGTAAATAAAATACCTTCATTGATCAACTGGAACATGGAATATTACTAAAACCACGTACTAAAATCATAGTACGATCTCAAATATACGTCAATCTCCATTATCTTCACACTTCTGCATGTAACGTTATTTAAAACATGTCAACCATACAATACTAGTTTAGTATTTATAAATACAAGCTATGTGCGTTTCAACATACGTTATTTCTTCTTCATTAAAGAAGTGTTTTTCTTCACATGTCACAGAATAAAGTTCCGTGCAGCAGGATGCCAAATACAGACTCCGACCTACTAATGGAAATTGCAAAATAAAAAATTCAAAATCGAACCTAGATACTCGCATAACCGTCGCGCTTGCAACCACGAGACTGACGAGGCAGTTCTATACATGTTGCTGTTACTTTTAGGGTGTGTCTTTACACTAATAACTCATCATACATATCCTGACGCCAGGTATCTTGCGGGGTAGGCAGTGTAGTGTAGTGCTCTCTGCCTACACTAATATCTGTTTCATGGATAAGCATTTTGCGCTACTCACACTTAACCTCCCACGGCACCTGCGTCCATCAAACTTCGCATTGTATATCTCCTTTTTCATATACGTATTAATCCACCCCTAAAGTGGCGAAATGAGAAATAAAATATTTGCGTCGGTGTAAAATATTATACTTTTCGAGTGAACGAAGTCAGCAACAAGTGCTTGTGTATTTATTAACGACATTAGCCCGCGTCGCGACGCCGTTAGAGGGGGGCGAATATAAAGTACTACGGTCAAATTGCATATTAGATTACACTGTCCTTTAATACTAAATATTCTTAGCACATATATGTAAAATGTGTTAGCGCTTCATAAATCTATTAGGCAATATTAATTGGTAACGAGCGCATAAAATATGTAGAAGTTAGTCGTTAGTACAGGCGCTGATAATGTTAGCTACTATCTATCCCACTGTGAGTTGGTCACAAATATTTTGTTGTTAAATGTTTCGTGAGTGTTACACATGACTATGAATTAAGCCGGCTAGACTCACGTGTGATTTTTTCGGTGTGGACCAACTAGTTTCGGACCTATACGAGGTCCTTCCTCAGGAGCACCCTGATTGTAGCGAGCTTGCGGCGGAGACTGTCTAATTATTGTTCTTCTCATGTTGTCATCATCATTAAACTCTTTATCGTTGTGATGGCAAACGGGTCTGCTCTTACAATGAGAGGGGTCAATGCCATGGTCTGCCACGCTCGCCAAGTGTGTGTAGGTAGCTCTAAGTAGTGCAGACGTCGGCGCGATGTTTTTCTTCTCCGTTGTAGCAAGTGATTATTAATCAAATTACCGCAGCGCATAACACCGCATAATCTAAACGGCCCTAAGGTAATTTGAAAGGTATAAATATGGTAGGTACGTACACTAAATAAATTATTTATTTCCGTACTGTGATTTTTCTCCTCGCCAAATACTCGTTGCCAAATTTAAATGGGTTACGTGAATTATTTGACCGCTCAGAATGTAATAAAACACATTAGTAATAATATATTATCTTATTTGTAGCAAGCAAGTAGCGTGGTTATTATAATTGTTGTGTTGTACCAGAAATTATCGTTATAAGTATCAGAGCTTAATATCGTCACGCCAGGTCTCTAACGAGACATGCAGAATGCGCCGTATGCCAAATATCTTTATACCCATGCAAACCTGACATGCATCTTTTACATTTATCGCCCTCTTTATAAACACGCCGGCTTCGGAGAATGCTGTTTCCCTCATTCATTCTCTTCCATCAAGCATTTGGCCTATTTCCTATATATATGTAGTAAAATAACATAAACGAAAAAAACTTACAGTAATTTTATTAACAACTGAGAATTGTATTACAATGTGGACGTGAACAAACTTCCGCATTCTGTGATGCTTGGTTTGTGTGGAACAAACATATCCACCTGAGCGTCTATTAATATCATTAGTGGCAAATATACTCTCATCCAACGTATGACAGCACTATTGCCTAGTTGGCAGAGATCGCATAGATGGCAGCACTAGCGCCTTTCAAAGGATATACATAGGTATACATATTTAACTGACAACATTACGGTGTCATTCATATGTCTGTCAGTGGTAGCATTGGGCTTATTTAATTAAAACAGAGTATTTTTATAATCATGCTATAAGGAAATAATAAAAAAGATGAAACATAATAAAATAATGAAAAATACATCCAATAGCTATCATAACTGTGGGTTACTATATGTATTGTAATAAATTGCATCTTTTCCAAAATCCACCTCGCCTTGTACTCGGCATCTCGTCCCCTGATCTAATCATATTTATTTTTAAAGCAATTACTCAACTCGTTAAATAAATCTAGGACACCTAAAACATAAAACGTACAGTGCGTAATTGAAAATCGGTGTACAGAATTTCATTAAATCGAAAAAACGCTCAGTCAGATCTACGAGTGATAACAATTCGTTTAAGTTCGTATTAAACAGAGACAGTGTTAACAGGAAACAAACATGATTCGTTTAATGCGATCCATTTTTATTCGGAGCTTATTTTTTGCTGTGACTATTGCGGATTATGTGTATATTCAGTACGAACTGCTTCGTTGGTCCACTGGATGTCAGCGCGACTGCCGAGAAAGCGATCCTTGGTCAGGCAAAATTGTATGGGCTTTTCATAGTAGATATTCTCTGAAGTGCCTCGGAGACTGGATTTTGTTTCCTAGGTATGTATGTCAATAGGATCACACCACATAGGACTTGTAAATGTTGAAATTGGGAGTATAACATTTCTTTGCCTACCCAAGCGTTATACTGAGTTGAGACCGTGCCTCGCAAGGGAAAGTTATAAAGACTGATAACAGTAAAACATGAGGAATATAACACCTGTTAATCCCAGGTAGCCAGGTAGGCAGAGGAGTGTAGTGTTCTTATGTTTCACCAGTTACGTTACCGTCTCACCAAATAAAAGCCGGTCAGTCTATGGCCATACAACGAACTCAAATCCAGACTGTGAATCACTACTGGAAATTTTGACTAGAAATGCTACTTAGAAAAATAATAGGTACCTAACCTGGGATTAGAACCCGGTACCTACTGATCGGCAGTCGCGCTCGCTTACATTTAACCAATGAGGCAGACGAAATAATAACGGATAATAAAATATAAAAGTGCTGGAAATGTTACAATATCCCTATATAGCACAATTGGTGAAACACGGCCTTAACGAAAAACTATAAATACGAAAAAAAATCACCTTCAATCAGTCTTTGATCTCGTTTCAAAGCTACTAGCTTTTATTACGAAATATATTACATGAAATAAGATCAATGAATAAACTATACAGTTTGTGCGATGTAAGAGATATTGTGATAGAAATATATATTTGTTTCCAGTCGTGCGCTTTGAGTGGTTACTGATTTTGTTAAAAGGGGCAATCGATTGTTAGAAATTCCCAAGAATTTAGATAACCTTTTAGATTATTCGAAGGGTTGCCTTAACTCGATTAATACGTATAATGCGATAAAATCCTATTGTCATGCCAGTTCTGTCTAGTTATGGAATAGTCAAATCAAAATTCCCCATTTTGATTTGACTATTCCATAAAGAGACGTTACTTGTAAAACATTGGAGTGTACTACTCGTCTGCCTACCTCTCCGGGGATTACAGGCGTGATGTTAGGTTACAATAGAACAAATGCTTCGTTTAGTAAAAAAAACGTTAACAGCCCTGAAGCAGGCGCAAATCGAAAATGATGTATACGTTAATGTGAAACTAATAAAGATGACGTGATAGAAGAGTGGTTGATTGAAAGAATGCTAATAGCAAACTATCAGGAGTCTCTTTATGAGTAACCTCTTTATTTATAGCTGGAAAATTGTCTGATGGACGATAATTTGCAATACCCAAAGAGTTGTACCTTGAACAAAGCTACTTATCTTGACATAACATAAGTAACACAATCACAACGTCATTATACCATCTAACTTTCGAATATTTCTAAAAAAAATCTTTAAATGCCTATAAAACGGAAACACACAGACATACAAATAGGTGGTAAACTTTTTGAAGTTTAACAATATTTAAAAGAGACATGCCGTTAAGTACTTTCAAAACTTATGAAATTGCGTCTTTTCAACATTAGGTAAACGTCTCAAAATTAAAAGTTGAAAACGACTGCTCTTAATAAGTTCGTATTAAAAAATTCCTTTATTCATTGGACCATAAAGTTTCAATCTCCGACGAAATGCTGACAAATGTAGCGGGTGCTTTGAAGCGCTTATTACTCTAACTTCCATCAAACTTTTTAAACAATCCAAGTTTAAAAAATAAATTATTTTGCAGATGCCACCATAACGCCAAAAGGACACAATAACATTGAAATGAACACCGCAATAGTGAACACGACGACATCGGACTTCTCTCGCTCTCAAACACATTGATGTAACAAAAAATCAGCATGCATTTCGCAGTGCTTATAACCACTTTTACTGCAGTTTTGGTTTGCGACCTCTGTACATGTACGCAAGAGAACAACATCCTAAAAGATATATATTTAAATGAGACTATTTCTATGAATTACATTGATGATTTCACCAGTCCAAATTTCGTTATTGCTACTATGAGCTATGACAACAGTAGAACTAAAATCAGAAAATTCAATCATACGGCTGAGCATTATATTAATAAAAGAGATGTCAATAAAACAGTTGATACCAGAGACGCAATGCCATATACTGCTGAAGATGAACTGTTAATAATGAACTCCACGGAAGATAAACAAACCAATAAAGCGTTGTTCGACAAAGACAAAATGGTCGCGAATCGCACGGCAGACCAAATCGAATTGGACGATGATCTGACAACAGAGTACTCTGACTCGTTCAACTTCACGAATGAACCTTGCGTTGGAGATCCTGAATTTTGTAACATGACGAGAGAGGAATATTTTGATATGTTGAATGATTATATATATCCTCAGCCATATGAATGGGTGCTGATAGCGACCCACGCCATAGTTTTCATAATTGGTCTGATTGGAAACGCTTTGGTCTGTATCGCGGTGTACAGGAACCATTCTATGAGGACGGTGACGAACTATTTCATCGTTAACCTGGCGGTGGCTGATTTCATGGTGATCCTGATATGCTTGCCCCCGACGGTACTATGGGACGTGACTGAAACGTGGTTCTTCGGTACCGCCATGTGCAGAATCGTCTTGTATTTTCAAGTAAGTGCATAAACCTTTTATCTTTGTAGCTTCTAATTGCACAATAATTGGTATAGAAACATAAAGCAATAAAAATTGTTTTTATTGTGTGGCAAAATTTAAAGTACCTACTTAAATTTCGTTTCCTTAAAATATGCAGTTACAAATATTACTACGTTTTTATTTTATAACATGTTATATATTGTCTCTAAAATAATAATTTGTGTTAGTTTTATGTGTTATTTTCAAATATTATAAAAAATAGTTTAAAATATAATAAAAATGTTATTTATTATTTCATGAAATATGACAAAATTGCTTTGAATGCACAAAAAGAAAAAGAACATTAGCAATGATTTAGTGTTCCAAATTCAAAATCAAAATGATATGCAGATACTATGGGTATCATCGTTAACATAATTCTATCTTGAACGCATATTTGGCGTAAAAAAATATATAAAATATCTACTTGATCCAACGTCGACATTTTAATTTAAAGTGACTAACAGCAACTCCTAGCCAATAATAGAAAACACATCAGGCACTGAAGCTTTTTTTTATATCTTTTTTTTTTCTAAAAACTCACACAACAATCCCGAAAGACAATGATTCGATTAACAAAAACCTCCGGAGCAAAATTAATAAAGAGAATGGGAAAATTTACGATGTTTTTTACGACGCTGCCTGTTTTTACATAATTAACAAAAAAATAAAAAAACCCTGAGCAATATTAAACAGGCTGACCGTTAGAAACTTTTTCAGATTTTATTGACCAATAAAAAAAACATGCTGACATTTCAATTCAAATACAAATTTTTATTTCATCGTAACTTAAGATCATGCACTTAATGAATTTTTGCGTTCATAAATTTATTAGCTTGTAACCTGACTTCAATGTGTGGAAATAAAAATCGACTGTCGGTACACCCAGAGTTTTTGAGTGTCTATGATCTAACAAGGTTGCATCATTACCGTTATCAGCGTATTTAAGTCAGCTATAGGCTATTTAAGTGTCACCCATAATCCCAAGGTTCAACAACCGTTATTAAAAGACGATTGCTACTGTTATATTTCAATAACAATATGATGCCGCTTACTTTATAAGCCTTTGAATCCACAATTGAAAACCCAAGCAATAAGGCCGAAAACTATTACACAAATACGGACGAATATTACACGGAAGTAAACTAGGCTGCCTTCATTATAATGACAGTTTTGATGTTAACTGAAAAATGACGTACAAGGCCTCCTTCGATTATCAAATATTTCAATTGGAGTTAGTACCACTATCGCTTATTGTTATATTTATCACTATCGCTTATATCAGCGTCATCAATCTTCTATCATTCCCATGTTGAACTCGGTTCTCCTCTCAGAAGGAGGCCTCTCAGAATGGCCATAAGACCATCATCTGACACGCTGGCCAAGTGCGTGTTGGCAGAGTTCACATTCCTTACAAGCCATTATGGAGAACTCTAAGATATGCAGGTTATCTCACGATTTTAGGCATTTAATATTAAAAAACATTTTTTTTTTCTAAAGAGATGCACGTCGTGTTATCACTAAACTAAGAACATATTATACATTTCACGCCAACAATTTAAATACATATATAAGACGATTTTTTTAATATTACAGGGAATTGTACAATTAATAGGTAATTGTGTTGCTCTGAAATACAAAGAATTTATTTTAATATACAATAATAACAACAAATAATATAAACAATATTTACAACGTTAAAAATAAATTCTATCCTACCTGAAATACAAAGAAACGACAATAAAAGTACCTATAATAA
>DWDU01000676.1:0-17528 GCA_018245575.1 Jemadia suekentonmiller | reverse complement strand
GACCCGGGGATCGAACCCGGGACCTCCCGATCGGCAGTCGCACTTGCAACCAACACGACCAACGAGGCAGTCAATAAAACAAATATGTTTTTAATAATAACGATAAAAATAGAGGAAAGACAATGGCCGTAATCGCTAGTAATAATAAGTAACAATGGTAATAAGAATTTAATGCCATAATAATGGCAACACTAAAATGACACGAATTGGCGGCATACGTGAAATTCGCGGCCATTATTTTAACATGTCATTTCATTTGGAACGATTCAAATATAGAATTAAGTAAGCTTTAACAACAATGCAAAATATTCATGATACAATATTCGTTTTAAGTAAACTGGCTTTTACGGCTTCGACAAGCGACATGTCACATTTAAAATAAGACCACAGGCGACAAATTCAGAAAATCGAGCGATTTCAATTCTAGCGTTATTATAGAAAATATATTGTAATATGTGATCATATATCGCGCTGTAACATGTGCTACGACTCCGATCATCTCGCGCTAGGGGTAAATAAATATCAATATTTTCGGTATTATGTCTCCATATGTTTGAACTTCATGTGGGACTTCAGGCAGTGTTTCTGTGTGAAGGCCGCATGGCAGTACTCACATACATAAGGCCGCTCGCCCGAATGTGTACGGATGTGGTTTATTAATGATCGATTCGCCTGAAACACACCAATATAAATAGTAATTTATTACTTCTATAATGTATACACATAGCCATATCATAAAGTTGTCTGATCCCGTGCCATTATAAATAGACTAGTGAACTATATATTTTTATAAACGTAACGTAGCATCACGCCTGTATTTCCGACGAAGTAGGCAGAGGATTGCAGTAAACTCGCACATTTCACCAGTTACATTTACATCCCACTATGGAATAGATGGTGAGCCTATTGCCATGTACTGTGCACAAATCCAGACTCCGAGTCACTATTAGAAAACCTAAATTAGAAAAATTCTATAATGCCTGACCCGGGAATTGAACCCAGGACCGGCAGAATCGGCAGTCACGTTGGCAACCAATATGACCACTGAAGCAGTTAATTCTTAGAGGCAGTCATGTATTTTTATTTAAATACATATCTCTGTTTATGTAGTAATATTGACTGCTTGTTAATCTACTGGTACTAAGTGAGACGGCTAAGAAAGAGGCAGTGGGTTTTATTACCGGGTTGGGCAGTTTTTTTAGATTTTATAACTGTATATTCCTAACAGTAACAGTGATTCTCGATTTGTGCCCCATGTGTTACATTTTAGTATATATCCCATGCAATATCTGATGAGTCTTGCTATACACTAGGCATATGTATATCCAGAGTGCAAGCCATACTAGAAATTGCAAGTTAGTAAAATTCAATAGTACCCAACCTGGGATTTAAATGCAGGACCTTGGGATCAGTGGTCACGCTTGCAACGACTCAATCCACGAGGCAGCCAGACCCAAGAGATTAATAATATAAATACATGTGTGACAGAACTCACAGAGAACCCCTTCCCACAGATGTTGCACAGCTTGTCCTTCACTTTGGCTTCACCCTCGTGATGGTACTTCCTGTGCTCCACATACCTGGTCCGGTTGAGGAAATGCTGGAAAGTAAAATTATTGATATAAATATCTAGCATTAACATATTGTGATGGGACAGTCAGAAGTCCCCGAAACCGGCTTGTATGTATGAAGAGTGATGAACGTGGAAGCGTGGCAGGTCTGTAGGGATAGAATTGTCACTCCGTGCTGTGGGTGAGTGAATGAATGAATGGATTAATTAATGAAGCGCCCTCGGACAGCACGTACCCGGTCACAGTCAGCACAGTAATGCTTTGACTGCTTCATGTGCACGTGCCTGTAGTGGTTCATCATGTAGGTCTTCCTGGAGTACACGTTGTCGCACAGTGGGCACCGCACTTTTTCTTTGCTCCTGCAATAGAGAATGCATATAATATACTACAACTAAACATTATCTAGAGCGCAGGCTCTCAAATTTAATTTGTATACTGCCTGCTCCGTGAATAAATTATTTTATAACGAAAGTATTATCATACGCAACGTCACGCCTGTCATGGAATAGGTGGTGAGCCGATTGCCATACAGCGGGCAAGAATCTTACCAGATCGTTGAATTACAACATATAGATTATATGTATACAGATAGAGTAGGCGAGCTATACGACCGGAAGTGAAAATGTCGCGTTGATAGAAAGAGATAGAACACGCATTTGGTATTCGTGTTAATGTGGCGTGCGAATGCGATAATTTAAAGTGAGATATGATTACCAAATTCTTTCTCTTTCTCTCTCTATGAACGAGACGACATAGACATGGATTTTCTTTCGCCGCTTCTCCACAGCGAGGCATTTTCCGAAGCGGTGACAGTATCATTTTGACTTATAAAAAGTGTTCTAATCCACCGATTTCTAATAAATGACAGTTCAATTTGACTGTATGTTCGCCGCGCCTACTCTATGTAGATAATATGTCTATGGTTCGCCCGGTGTTCGGCCGTCTCGCTCGCGCACCTGCCGCTGTCCCGCTCCGGCGCGTGCGCGACGCTGACGAGCACATGCCGCTTGTACAGCGCCACGTTGGCGAACTGCTTGTCGCACTGCACGCAGTAAGCGAGCTCGCTGTACGTCTTTTTGTGTTTCAGGTCGAAGTGGTTCCTGAGCGAGTGGCGCGTCTTGTACTCCTTGCTGCATATGTGGCACACGGTCGATTCGAAGTGGTGTCTGCAAGACGAAACGATCGCATCACGAGCGGGTAGAGATGATGCGTAAGAATTTTTTTACTTCATAACAAAACCAACAAGTAGTTCTTATATATACATAAAATAAACACATATACATACATCATACCTTATGTGCTTCTCGAGAGTGTATTTCGTGCGATACTTCTTGCCACAGTGGTCACAGATAAACACGCAGTGGTTCGCTTTGAAGTGCTTGAAGAACACGCTGACTTTACTGAAACAATATTACACATACATGCACATAATTATCATTCATGGTTCTGAAGTAAAAAAAATAAAATATCAAATAACCATAAACACAATAATATATTCGGCACACAACCGATTACCTTGGCATTGATAAAAAAAACAGATCCTTGTCTATGCTTCCGGAAATTACACGGAGCATATAAACGCAGTTGAACTTAAACTGAATTTTGGCGGAAACGAACGGGATTTGAGGCTTCATGAACAAGTAGTCTAAATTATTTCACCAAGTAGTAAAAATGCAACACGCAGAAATAGACTTGGCACTTGCTAGGAATGCATTCCCCTCCAGCCATCTTACTCCACCAACCAATATGTGTGTACACCACCAGCAGAAGCGAGCGCGTGTGTGCGTGTGTGTGAGAGCATTTTAACGTTTGCATGTATTTTGTATATGGCTATAAGTACTAATACAAGATGAACACCTTTACTAGCATGTTCTAATTTCAAATTCTATACCATGAGTACTTACGAAAAATACATGTCGCAATGGACGCACTGCACCGCCCTCTTGTGCATCATCACGTGCCACTTGATCGTTTGCTTGGAGCACGACTTGAACTTGCACAGCACACACTTATGCACGTAGTAATGTTTCAGGATATGACGTTCGAGGCTCACTTTGTTGGTGAAACGCAAGTCGCATATATCACAGACGAGAGTGCCCGCTGACTGGAAAAATAATAAAAATTACTCTACAACCGCTTTTGAACTAACAACGCCATCTAACAGCCGGGTGGAAAAACTATCTAATCTTAAAGGAAGCGGATCCTGTGCTATCGTGATCAGGTACTGAATACTACATGTAATCTACATGAATAATTCATGTAATTATCTGTCAATTTAAGTAACCACTGAATCAGTGGGTCCGTTAACACATTCAAACAATTCTTTTTGTACAATTTTGTATTCAATGATATAAATATCGTTCTTTGTACAGTTAAGTAGAATAAAAAAATGATTTTCTTCTGTTTCTTCGAATTGATAGCTGCTCGTGAGTGATCAGCCATTGTGGTGAAAGGATTAGCCGCGATAACCAGAGTGTGCCGGGCAGTATATGTTCACACTTAATGAGACATTAGCCACTCAGGGAGGCTCCTTTCATGCACCCCACAACATAATGTTAATTAATGCTGACTAAACTTAATTGTAACATGAACTGACAAACATGAAATAGTATAATTTAGATCTAACATTGAATGTAAGTATTTGTTAGGATGACATTAGAGTTGAGAATTTCAATTCAATCAGGTTTTAAGTGATATTGAACATACGATCACACCTGCGTATCCCTGAAGAGGTAGGCAGGGGAATGGAGCACTTTCACTTGACATTGTAATGTTATTAAAATTCTATAAAGCATAAAATAAGAGCGGAAATGACCATACCTCATCGTGGTACCTAACATTGTGTTCATAAAGTTTCTTGAGGCTCCGAAATCCATATATACAATCGTTGCATTTGTAGGCCTGATTTTTATAAAACTCCGTCAACCTCTCCTTTTCCCTCAAGGAATCCAGTTTGCTTGCTTTTATCTTGACTTTAACCTTGAACAATTTTACTTCAGCTGACTGCATCCTGATAATCTGAAAGTGGCCTTCCAAGTCCTTCCTGTTCATGCGTTTCTGTTTTCTAACCTTACGATCACTGGACACTTGCTTAATATTATTTGTTCCATCGTTTAAGTCATGATTTGTCTTATTTAATTTACGACTGGCATCATTTATATTACTATCAGGATCATTTAATATATTACCGCAGCCATTTAAATTATCATTGGGGTCATTAGGTATAAGGCCACATACATTCACTATTGTATCTACACCATTGCATATTGTGTCAGACATTGTATCAAAGTGACACTCGGCATCTTCATCCTGTCTTATTTCATTGATAATTTTCATTTCAATTACATTCACGCCACTCTGTACGTTCTTACAGCCTAATGACACATGCTGCACATCACTCGGTGTGATCATAGCATTATCATTGTCATTAGCACTGTCTACATCATAGAAATCGTTCGATGAGCTATCATTTAAAGCTGTGTCAGCTGTACTTTCTTGGTCTGAAATTATCTTGTCAATGTGAGGAATGTCTTCTGCTGTTATCACTTCGATCCTTATTGAAGGGTCTAATGAATTGGATGAGGTCTTTAAATTAATCTGAAAATTTTAATCAATGAGACATAAGACATGTGTTATATTACAAAAGTGATGTTCGAAAGATGGCAGAGCACGAAACTACAGGACTGTGTCTTTTTATTAATCCACAACCTCATTATATTAGGCCTCGATTAAATTAAGCTAGCAGATGAATCATTACAGTTTCTCCCTACTATTTTACATAACTGTACATCTACGATGAATGAGTGACATGTGGTTGAGGCAAGATTAACATTTATTAGTATTATATCACCATTCCAGATCCCCTACAGGGTAGGCAGAGAGCATCGAGTGGTAATTACATTTATGCTTTCACATCTGATAAGCTTCATCTACACTCATCACACACTTAATGCACACAGGTTATTATTTAATTTACTTCTTCTTGGTGTAAAATATAATGAATGTACGGATAATATTTGAAAAATAATAGGAAGGGTGAGAGACGGGGCAGAGGGTAGTAAGTTGAGTTTACTTACACTTCTACATTTCGCTCGTAAATAATTCTGTGCTGCAGTCACTTTGGACGCAAATGACTTTATACTTTTCAGCATAGCCCTACATTCCCAACACACTTTGACATTCTCCTTGATCTGTTAATTGTAACATAAAGGTATTAATATTGTTAATATATCGCTACAAGAAAATTCTACATACATTTTTTACTAGTGGCTCGGAGTCTGGATATGTGCCTGGTGTATGGCAACGGGCTCACCACCAATTCCATAGTGGGACGTTAACGTAACTGGTGAAACGATGGAGTGTTCTACATTCCTCTGTCTACCTCTTCGGCGATACAGCTGTGATGTTACGTTATATAAATAACCATTGCTATTCATGGACAAAATTACTTTGACATTGACAAAATTTTTGATCTTTGGTAAAAGTTTGGTATATAGAGCACCGGTACCGGTGCCAGTCCCAGTGGGTAAATTGTTTGCGCACCTGGCCATGACACACTATGCTTAGCACGAAAAAAAAAAATATAGGCATAGGCACAATCCTCAATTAAAATCCGCAACTGATGAACTTAAAATTTGCATATTTGACAGCATTCTCTATGCTGTCAGTAACATTTAAGGTACCAGTATGACCACCGAAATTTAATTCCAGACTCTGATATACGTTACAATTAGTGTTTGTATATCAAAACAGTAAATCGGTAAATGTTATCGCTTATTAGATAGAATGATCAACGTATATAACAAGGTAGTTACAAAATAAACAATGTCGCACTTACGGTTTGACTTAAATCCAATAATCTCCTCACAATTTCACAATAATCATCAAGTGAATATAACGTTCGATCTTGACTTAAACACGTAAAGCACATACTGTCTGGCGTGTAAATAATATCTAATGCGTCTAGTCCATTATTCTTACAAAACATAATTATGTTTTTCCAAACAACGTTATTATTAATTTGTGTTTTACCACACAATATACAGCTGCTCACTCTAATCAATACTTTACATTGTATACATACTATAATACAAACATGATACCATGATAGTAATACAGATTATAAAGGAACAAAACTGTCAAATGGCATGACATTAACGTATGTATTTTTCAAATGCAATATCATTTGTACCATACAGCCAATAATAAGTTATGATGGCATATCAGCATTTCATTTATTTTACCTGTTTATTCCGCATCAATAAAAACGTATTATTCAATTGAGGTTTCATTATCGGATTATAGTATTAAATTTACATAGCAGTTCAACAGTTTACAACTAAGCCAGTAGATTTTTGTAAATTAAATCCATATCTGGAATTCAGTACCTTTACATGTATTCTAATTTAAGTGTTTAGGCTCACAAACAAACTGGTTAACTTATCGCTCAAAGTTAACGACGTATTTATGACAGAGGTCTTAGATAACTTTGTTCTATCCAGAAACGGATGCAAACCATATCTATTGACCAAGGTATATGGCCGAATTTGACATCAGCCTGCGAAACTGGCGTTCTTTCTACTAATTAAACCTTGCATACCCCTGTTCTTTGTTAAAGTTAAGTCAGTTTTTACTAAAAAATATCTCATTGACATAAGTTCGAGAAATATCACAAAAAAACATTCACATCTCAAAGTTTACCGTAATTTTATTTAGTGGGTATCAAGTCTGCCAATACGCACTTGTCCACAGCCGCATCTGTCTAACAGGCATGTTTCCATGAAACGATTCGATTTTTTAATACATGGAATTCAAGCGTGATGTTGTTTTTTTGTTACATAACTTTGACTACATATTTACCAACAGCCATAATATGATACACTATTGTACTTGAAATCTATATAAGATTCATTGTGTATCCCATGGCCGCAGCAAATGTTGCATATAGAGGTTCGCAACGCACATCAGTTTACAGAACTGATGATAGTACACAGGAAGTATATAGTAAATTTCTCATAGCGGCTCTAAGTCTGGATTAGAGCTCCAATGCATGACAATGGGCTCACGACCCATTCCATGGTGAGATATAAACGTTACTGATGAGATTATACAACACTCTTCTGCTTGGCTCTTCGGAGAATAGCGGGATCTTTTACGGTCATATAATAAAAAACACTTGTGACTTAAAGTAGCAATAAAACAAAAAAAAACCTTTACGACAGTACTACTTTTATTTACATATAATTCATTATAAACCAGACTGTATATGTCGGCGGTTCGCCGGGGTCCATAATAATAACACTGTAATATATGTAGATATTACTTTCTTTTAATTTATCACGGCTGATGTCTTACGAGCGATGTCGGCGTATGATGTCTAGTATCGTCGAAAGTAAACTTAAAAAACGTCGAAAGTGCAAACAATGATGCCGTTTTTTTTATTAATTGTCACTATGCTGTTGGCCCTAATGTCCTTCACAGCTTCACCGGGCATTGTGGCGAGCCCAAGTGGCTCCACCTGGGATTACGCAAGAGTGGGAGGGGGGGAGTGAGGTTCAGCACCGGACTGAACCTTCGACGTCGCCCGGCGAGAGAGGAAGAGGCCGCGCGACCGACCCGTGGCGCCTCCTGTGAGCGAACCTGTGCGAACATTATAATGGCTGACAACTTCTATCGATATTAATTATCTATGCTTACATACAGATATACATTAAAAAAGTACTAAACTTAAAAAAATAATAAATAATAAATTCCTACTAATTGCATAGAAGTAAAACTTGTTCATAATGTTTGTTGACAATGCAGCCATATTTTTACAGGGTACATGTAGGTCAATAACAAACGTACAATATTTTTTAGAAGTTCCTTACAACAAATTTTTCCTTTAAACATCTCAGGTAAACTCATAGGACACTTCGATAGCTTCATATTACACAACTTATACAATAACTACTCAGATCTATCAAATGTAACACCATGCCTGTAATCCTCGAAGAGGTAGGCAGAGAAATGTAGTGTCTACAGTCCCACGTTTCACCAGTCACGTTTACGTCCCACTATGGAATAGGTGGCGAGCCTATTGTCATACACCGGGGACATATCCAGAGTCTGAGCCACTACTACCAAATCTAAATTACAAAAACGTGAGTGCCCGACCCGGGAAGCGAACCCAGGACCTCCTGATCGGCCGTCGCGCTTGCAACCAACACGACCAACGAGGCAGTCGTCTATCTATCAAATGGTAAAAGATATACATATTTCTAACGGATCCTTTTTTTAAACAGCCATAGGCCCGCCTGACAATGTACAAGATGTAGCAACCTTGCACTCTTCATTAGTCTTCACCTCTTCACCAGATAGAACCTTACAAGTGAATTAAGATATATTCAATTGTATACAATTTGACAACACGCTCACCACTTATTCCATAGCGGGACGTAAACGTAACTAGTGAAACTTGGAGTGTAGTACCCTCCTCTGCCTACCTCTTGGGGGATTACAAGTGTGATGTTACGTATACAGTTTTCGTAAATAAGCTATACATGTTATTAATAATGGCACAAAAACATAAAATACAATATTTTATGTATAAATACGTCAGGATTTAGTACACGTAACTGAAAATCTATTTTATGAATCGCAACTCGAACAAGACTCGTAATCCTTTGAAACGATTTAACATAATCGAACTCTTAATTAATTTCAACATTGAAATTATCGAAATAGATATACAGTAGTATTTATGTATAATTTATGATATCCTTGTACTAACATCAGTGAAGATGTTGATGAGGGCTCGCTTATGAAGCTGAAAAAATGGAACAGTCATTAGTATTATGTTAATATGAATTTATTGAAAATTTTTATTTCTATAGTATGTCCGGCTGTTAAACGGAGCTGAGAATTTTACACAGCATACCCATAGTACATACAGACATACATATTGTCTCGCCTATTCCCAAACGGGTGGTTAACTTATTCCACTCGCTACAATCTTGGCTGACTTTTTGCCGCCAAAATTTCTAAGATCCACTAAAGTCGACGTACAAACTCGTCTATTGAAGTAACTTTTGACTTGGTCTTCCTTGAAGATGTCTCAGTTGTGATTCAAATTAGTACGTCTAAGTCGACCTCTTCTCACTCTATCATTAACACTCACTTTATGTTTCATCGCATGGGAAACACACACACACACACACACATGTCTACATATCATTACTTACAAGTTCATAGGCGCTGTGCCGAGCAGCAGCTAGCAGTTGAAGCCGATGGCAATGAGTTTTGGGATGCGGCCGGAGTGTTTCCATTACCCTGGTCTGGGTCATTGGATTGGTTCTGCCCAGCCGTGGGGGGCTGGTAAGGCTCCACATGGTAGGGTACGACCTGAACGACCAAGTGTTGCATAAGCTAAGCATAAGAACATACATTTATTAATACTTTTCACACTTTATAATAAGAAACAGTAAAAAAATCGTGGCCCTCACACAAACAAGTATCCTGATATGTAGGATACATCAATGGACCTGGACAGTTAGCAAGGTCAGGTCAAATTCTGATAGCCAATAGTCTCATTTATAAAACACAACATCAACTCACAACGCTGACAATGGCCTGCAAATTGTTCTGTGCCCCTGCAGTTTTTGACTGGAACTGTTTAGTATGTCTTAAATCAAGAATGCACTCTTGGCACAGCTGTACTTTTTCTTTTGCCTTGAAAAAAAAAACAGCTGTAATAAAATTATGTTAAGGGTATGACTCTTTCAGGTATTACCTTTAGTATTCAGGATGAAATTATTATGCAAAGAGTAATTATTATATGTATACGTGTAGAGTGACTGGATCGTTGGTCATATTGGTTGCAAATGTGACTGCCGATCTGGGGGTCCTGGATTCAAATCCCGAGTTGGGGACTATAAAATTTTTGTAATTTAGATTTTCTAGTAGTAAGTATATTTGCCCGGTGTATGGCAATAGGCTCACCACCTATTTTATGAAATGTAAGAGTGTTCTAAATTCCTCTGCATACCACTTCAGGGATTATAGGTATGATGTTACTTTTTTATATGAAGAGTGACAAATTTAGAAGGATTATCTCATATAGATAAGAACAAAAATATTTTGTATTTAGTACTCGCTGCTATCCATAAAGGAGTATGGTTCATGCATACAAACTTATCTTCACATCAGCCCTCTCATAGGGTAGATTGACAGCCTCAAATGAAAAATATCTCTATTCTTATAAAGCTTCCACATTTCCAAGAAGTTTCTACCACATTCGTCACTATTTTCATACATGTACACCAGTTTCAAGACTCCGGACTCCAGCTTCAGCCAACATCTTGTCTATTCAATCAATATGGTGGTGTCATCATCATCAACCAATTGCCGTCCACTGCTGGACGTGAGCCTCACATGTAACACACCAATGAGCTCTTCAGCTCTTCACATCTAAGATGGTGGTTGAAGAGACCTGATATAAGAATGATATTTGAAACTTTTGCCAAACAACATGAACCAGTTCTAACTACTATGTAGGAGACATCTGCAAAGACTTCAATTGCATGTACTTTGGGAATATGTCAGTGTACCCACTTCCAAGGGCTCAAGAAAGGACTTCATACTTGCACAGGGAATGATAACAGAACAAGGGTACACACACAGCAAAACCTTTATCAAGGGTGTTTAAAAAAAAAAACGTAACATCAAGCCTGTAATCCCGAAGAGATAGGCAGAGGAATATAGAACATTCCCATGTTTCACCAGTTACGTTTACGTCCCACTATGGAATAGGTGGTGTTTTATTTATTACAATTTGATAACAATAACCAAATTGTATTTTTCATTAAAGAACAGTGATGGTACTAGTGACAAGTGACAAAAATATGAAAAGCCAGGTAAGCTGGCCATCATTGTTGAATGTACAACATATTTGCATGGAATCTGATCATGGCAATGCTGCAGTGAGCATTTTACGATTTAAATGTTTGAAGAAGTATACAATAGAATATCATTTAAAAAAAATAACAGAATGGAAATTTTAAAGTAGCAAACAGGCAGAAAAAATTCAATAAACATCCTTGAAGAGGCTAGTAGTATACACCTACATTTACATCTGATAATGTTTATATACAATATTGGAATAAGTTGTAAGTATTTGGCCTATAAACCTGGCACAAATCCAGGCTCCGAGCCAATACTACAAATTATAACTAGATATTTAGACTCGAAAAATCCAATAAGTCACTGGCTCAGGATTTGAACCCAGGGCCTCTTCATTGGCAGTCACCCTTGCAAACACTTGACCAATGAAATATAATCAACTGCCGAAATTGATATGTAATAAACATCAATTCTAATTTAATATCGAAAATAGCGTCCTTAAGCTTAACTGGCAATAAATATGTCACGATACTAGCAGCAAGAAACTAAATTACTTTCTTGTAATTGTGAAAAAAACACGATGTAATTTTATTTAACATATTATTATGCAGACCTCTATAACTACTTCATTTCAGCGACACAATAATGACAAAAGCTATAATTTATTGATGTTTAATATTGATAAAAAATATGATTAATTAAGACGTGAAATTTTGAAGTTATAAAATGAATATTGATATTTACCAGATCGCTAAAATAACAAAATTTTCTGTCGTATATGCTACTGAAATCACCCAGTGAGAACAAGTGAAGGCGCTTATTCGAACAGATATCACAGGGTGGAATAGGGTTTGATGAATCAAACTGAAGTGTTTTTAGGCCATACATTGTGATTATACAGAACTATTGAAATCTAGATTTGAAAATAACACACAAAAAATCTACACCATATTTTCCCCGACTGCTTGACATCTGGTTTTTCTGACAGATATAATAATGCAAGTCAACATAACTTGATAATACAGCCAAAATAGTTCTAGTCGCCGTAGATTTATACGCAACGTAAGAATTCTAAATAGTCGCTTGAATTTGTAATACATGACCCTAGCAAGGTGCTTGAAAAACCTAATATGTTACTTATAAACTACCCAGGAGATTCCGGCACACTACAAAAATCGAGGTATGTCCTGGAAAATAGGATGTTTAGCAACTCTACCGTAAGTGGTATAATAACACAAGTTATTAGAAAGTAATATATTTGTTACTAAAATACATTTATGTATTATTATCAAAAATTCTAGAAAAAGTTTCTCATAAAAATAAAATTCTAATATTTTTACCATCTCCGTATTCTATAATTTCATTTAAATTAGTTATTGTTGCATGTTTAGCTTGTATTGAATTTGAAGTTCAATTAAGATATGTCAAACCAAAACCAAAACAAACATGGCGACATACGTTGTCATAATGTTTATCTAAAAGAATACTTATCATAGCATTTACGGTGAAAAAAATCGTCGAACTCAAGTAAAAATGAATATACGTAGAACTCATACTTGTCAAACATGTTTAAGTACTGATCGTATGCTATATTCCATAAGCAAACTCCGGTCGATTTTGAAGGAATTGCCTTTCTTGCAGGTTATGAATGTTGTTGTTTTTTAATTAAACGATAATTAAAAATCTACAGCCAACTCTGATAAGTAAATATAAATTTATTTTCCAGCTTATTAATGTAATAGGTGGTATTTGCTGGGAGTGCCGACGAGTTATAATGAAGATTTGTCAATTTAAAAATCAAATTATACGAGCGCAGAATGTTTTGTACCATAACACTGAGGTAAACATTTAAACATTTAATGAATAAAGCTCGGTGTAACTTGACTGCTTCGTTGGTCGAGCGCTTACAAGCGCAACTGCCGATCGGAAGGTCCTAGGTTCAAATCCCGAGTCGGGCACTATTGAATTTTTTTAATTTACATTATCTGATAGTTGGCCGGAGCTTAGATATATATATGGAGTGTATGACAATTGGCTCACCACCTATTCCATGATGGGATGTAAACGTAACTGGTGAAATGTGGAATTGTAATACAGTCCTCTACCTACCACTTCGAGGATTATAGGTGTGACGATCCATATTATATTAAATGGAGATATTGATATTTTTTATTCTTAAATAAAATGAAACTGCTTAAGAAATATAACTTAGAATTCTCAATTGAAATCTATCTGGTAGTTTTGGGAAGTGTGCACAACATCTGACCTCTATCATTTTTATAAAATACAGAAACACTAGTATAGTTACGGAATAACACATTAAAGTTATATTATTTGTTCTACATTTCCCTAGATGTTACTGAATACAGTTACAGATTTTCCAATCACATGCTCCATTTCCACCATAATGTTAACACATGTTTTTTCAGCTGAAATACTTGGGCAGTTTAATGGAAAAAACTAAAAACAGTTTCGATTACCAATACTATTACAACATAGATCCACTTGTCTGTACTAACACAGTCTTAAAAAATGAGGCAACCATTAAATTAGAACAAAACTTACCTGAATCTGATACAAACACTTCAGAATACAAAGTGCAAGATTCTACATCAAATTCTTCTCTTGATATAAAGTTTGGTGATCAAGATTGGGATGTGGAAAAGATAGATACTGATTGTTTGAAAACAGATGTGGGTGTAAAGAAGGAGGTAGTGGTAGGTAGTGACAAGGAAAAACGAAAAGATAGGAATATTTTAAGAAAAGTTAAGGGACAGGTAAAGAGATAAATTATTATTATTATAAACATATATTTACCTTGTGTTCTAGATCAGAATCCAGTCTATGTAACTTATTAACAACAATATGAATAGTCACAATTGTACAATATTCATTGGCACACTCATAATGGCAAAATAATTACACGGTTAACACTATTTGTGGTTGATATCCAAACATTGTATTTTATTTGATGAATAAATGTGGTTCATTGATTGAAAGCTCTGTCCTTGTAGTGGGAGGATATATGACTGGTGACGATTTCTTGTAGTCTGCTGCCCAGTTCATTAACATTACATTTGCGTGCATATCTTTACTAACCAAGGGACAGAGTTCAATGGTTGTCTCAAACAGATGTCATAAAAACTGCACCATGTGAGATATCATGAAGCAACTTACAACTTCATGAGAAAATTTTCAGGTAAAAACAGTATCGAAAAAGTATATCGAAGACATAGACGAATGTATATTCAATGAGAAATTCACAACAGTGCAGTACACAGAGGAAGAAGTTAAAAGAAATAGAGAGGAGAAGAGGAACCAGCCGAATTTCAAGAAGATACCGTATAAATGTGACTCATGTGTGCTCGGCTTTACCAGAATGGAGACATATGACTTGCATATGAAGAAGAAACATGACGAGGTGAGGATGCGTGCTGAAGAGATCTCTTGTAAAGTTTTCTTGTTCAACACCAGACATGATTTTACAATTATCTAGTATAATTGATATAATTATCAGCATCATCTGGATGTAACTGTTGTAACATGGGAGTTTACTCCTCTGTCTATCTCTCCGGGAATTATAGGCGTGGTGTTACATGTTCATCTACCATCTATCTATCACCTTCACTAATTCATGTTCAAATGATTTTTTATGTGGGTGTTGTGTTAAAATTTCCAGTCGATTGGTTCGTACACATGTCAAGTATGTTTGATCCGTTTCCCCAGCCTGAAGGCTATGGAGAGACACAGACGTAGACACTACACGAGCTATCGGTGTCAGTTCTGCAAGTACGAGGCCGCACAGTACAGGTTGGCTGTGGGGCACTGTGTCAGGAAGCATGGCAGTGATCAGTGCGGGAAGATTCATTGTGAACAATGCACATATATTGCCGTGTAAGTTGAATTTTGATATGTATACCCAAGAGAATGAACATTGAGTAATTATAATAAGTGATCAAATATATTGGGACATCAAACACAGCCACTGTGCCCAATAGTAGGCAGCCTAAGTCATGGTAAGTAGAGAATTTAGAACTACACATGTATGTATTAATTTGAAGTGTCAACCAATTAGCGACTAATTTAATTTTTTAAAGTTAAAATTACATTTGAGTGAGTCTATCGCCCAATGTATGGACAATGTATCGCCTCACAGACTATTCCATAGTGCAATATAAATGTACCTGGTGAAATGTTGGACTGTAAGATAAGCCAATGACAACCCCTTTGGGTATACAGGGATGTGATCTTATTTTTTAAATAAATTTGTTTCCAAACTGAAAAAAGTTTATCGATTTCTATATGGGTCCATAAATTTAACATTTAATATTCACATGTACAAGTTATGTATATCTTGTGTTGCCGGTCTTCTCTTCTGTAATATAAAAGTAAAATCTTTGTTGTTCCAGCACTCCTGAGGACTTAGCCGATCATGTGCGGCTCACACACATATTATTCTGTAATGAATGCGGGGAGACATTTAAAGGGAAGCATACTCTTAGGACTCACAAAGTGTAAGTTCTGAAATCTGAATTGATTAAAGACATGTAAAATCAATTAAAGAAGTTTATAGCTTTCCATAGAGTAACACAGCTAAGTAACCTGGTCGCCTAAGACCAGGAGTATAGGCGTTGCGAGGAGCTGCGTTTTGCGATCCCCATCCCGCACGCCCAACGTAGCGATTATCTGCAAACCCCTTAGGACAGGCCAACATATGTCTAACAATGGACTGCTAATGATCATAATGATAGAATTCCACAATAAAATAGAAGTAATTCTTGAATGTAGTCTTAATGATGTAGTTACTTTGTTCTTTATTTAAATTTGAAATTGCTCTGCTGTTCCAATTTTAAACTCATCAGTGTCCAAATATCAAACAGCATTCCAAGTTTAAATTCTCTTATTGTATAAAATTCAAATTCTATTTCAATTTTAAACTACTTCGTTCTAATTTCAAATTATATTCGAATTTCAAACTGTTTATCGGTCGAACCTCAATTACGCGCATATAACTGTGGCACTTCATGATACTATATACACCTGAATGATCTGCTCTTTATACAGCCGGATTCACACGTCGAACAGGAGCTTCGTATGTGATATATGTTCGAGGACATTCAAAACTAAACCGAGATTAGAATCGCACATATCCACCCATAACGCCGCGTTGGCTCAAAAGCTCTCCTTCTGCGGCGTATGCAATGTACAGTATAAGAACATCCATGTATACAGAAATCATTTGAAAAACAGCACAAATCATTCTGAGCGTGTGTAAGTATAAATTATTAATTAACTTATGACATCTCTACACATAGCCACCCGGTCCCAAAGTAGGCAATCTGTGTGTAAGTGTGTGTGAATCGATATACATTGTCACAACAGAAAGAAAAACGGATTATTCAAAAATGATTTTACAAGTCCTGGCCATTGTTGTCGTGTAATGTTCGTATCGGGACGGAGAAAGAATAAATCCCCCGACCTCTAGCCGGCTACAAGAGAGTTCTAAAAAGCCAATAAGATCGCGGAAGTCTGGACTTGCCTGGACATGTCTATATGCTCTAACCATCTCAGAGCAGCCGCCTAGGCGCTTCGAGAAACCACGTTTTTGTGTAAAAAACCCTTCAAAGGGGTCCTATGTCCAGCATTGGACTGAGACAAGTTGATTATAAACATTGCAATTGAACCAAACGACCTTTTTGAACGAACAAACCGAAATGTGACTCTTTGCTGTCACATTTCGTCGAGTTTAAATTTACAAAGATTCTGAACAAGTTTTACTTCAAAGAAATTTCTTGAATCTATAGAAATCATATCAGATCTGTAAATGTAGAGTTATTTGTCACTATGCTCTCTGCCTACCACGTAGAGGTGCTCGTGTGACACAATATGTCATACAATAATAGTGGTAATTTTTCTCACAGTTACGAATGTCAGGACTGTAACAAGAGGTTCGCGTCGAAGGTGTACTGGCAGAAGCACTGCGACTTCTATCATCTGAAGAAGTCGAGATTTAAATGTGACGTCTGCAATAAGGTAGGAGCATACAACTGTTTTCAACTAGAACCACTCATCATCCAT